>CM029377.1:2113236-2215736 GCA_017165825.1 Hepsetus odoe
AGAACAGTATCTTTTCATCAAATCCATGAAATAGATCCTCTTCTCATCCAACACAAACAGCCTGAAAGTTCAGAAAGCGTTGTTCTGTCAGAATTCCTTCTTTGTTTCGACACGAGGGAGAAATCATTCAAATGTAAGAGGTGGTGTCCCAGGGCGTTTTCCCCGGTGGGGGGGGTGAATAAGAGAATGAGAGGGACAGAAGAGAAGAGCTGAGCTGTGAAAGAGAGAAAGTTGAGAGAATGTGAAGGAAAAGTGGGTGGATGTGAGAGGGGAAAAAAACGAAGGTAATGACGATGGAAAGTGAGTCATATGAAATATCCGTGGTGCCTGCGAGTGAAATTAGCAGCCCTAGAAACTGCGCTGGTGTTTTTCTCCTGAATGTAAACAAGGCCAGGGTGGGAGCACATGGTCCGGCGCTGCCGTCCCCCCGCACCGGGCCTCCGTCCGCCTGCCAACGGGCGTGTCCCCCTCCTGTCTGAGGCCCGCGGCCCCGGCACATTTATCACGAGTCTTTACGAGGGCCTGACCTCATGGGATTACAAAATTCGTTCCAAAATCTCCAATTTCACCATGATTTCATCTGCTGTGCTGCAAAACTCTGTAGAAGTAACGCTCTGCGATTGCGCCGAGGCTGCAAACTGTGCAACACGCTGTCAGAAAAAGATGCTCATCGTTATCGGCAGAGCTTTGCGGCCATTTTTCCCTCGTTTGCAAACTATCAGCAGTTATATATAGATGTGCAAGCTCCGGGGATGCAGGTTCCAGACGTCGTCTGATTTTTAAATGTCTTTTGCAACAAAATCTGCAACATCCCGCATTATTGTACTTTCAGTTTCTTAAATTAGCTTGTATTAAATTGATTTATTTATTTTATAGGCAGCGGTGGCCTAGTGGTTAGGCAACTGGTCTCAGTATCAGAAGGGCAAGGTTTCAAATCCCAGACCAGTAGGTTGCCCTGAGGTACTCTTGAGCAAGGTACTGTCCCTGTCAATTCTCCCCGGGTGCTTTCAATATAGTTGGCCCCTGCTGCACGGTGTGTATGGGTGAAAAGCAGAGGAGTAATTTCGTTGTGGTTCACTGTGCTGTGTGCTTGCAATGACAAGAGTAGTCACTTTCACTTTCACACCATCCGATATGACTAGTCACAGTAACAGCTCTTGATAAAAAAGCATGTAAAAAGCACCTACCCTATCAGGAAAGCACACTGGGTACACTGAGGGAACATTGGGAACATTAACACTGCCAGTACCTTGATTAACAACAGTGGTCCAGTTTTGCTTCCGTCCCAGGAAATGGGCAGATTTGTATCATCTCATGATGTTCTAAGGTAAGTAATAAAACTGAAACCCTGGAGTCGGGACGGTGAGTACATCTTCCAAAAGGTTTTGAATCGTTGATAGCATTTCAACCAAAAAAACAAACAAACAAACAAACAAACAACGCTGCAGAACCTGAAAAGGTGCCTTCAAGCTGGAGCTGATGCAAACATCAGCAGCCGTGTGCAGCCCCTCCATCCTGCCTCACAGCAGCTCCTTTACAAACGCAACCCGATTCCGACCCCGGGCAGCACAGGTTCAAGAAGCTGTCCCAAGAGTTACCAGAATACTGACGTTCATGAGAAACCTGGGCTACAATGAGCAGATATGAGAAGTATTCTGGGAATTTTAATGCTGTGATGCCTGCGAGTCAGTATCTGTGAAATATCGGCCAGCCAACGGAGACCAAACTGGGCTCGCTTCAGGCCACGGATCAGCATTTTCCCTTTCCCAACCCTCCAAATAAAGCCCTTCATTAGCTGAGGAGTTGAATCAGGTGCCTTTAATGAAGCAGAATCCTGAAGCGGCAGGACACGCGTGCTGGGAAAGTGAAAGTAAAAGTGACAACCCCCATCAGTGGGCAGCTAATGAAAGCGCCCGGGGAGCAGTGACAGGGACGGTACCTTGCTCAAGGGTACCTCAGGGCAACCTACTGGTGAGGGAATCGAACCCACAATCGGGGGGGGGCAACTCCCTAACCTCTTGGCCACTGCTGCCCTGCAGAAATCTAGAACGTAGATAAAAATAATAATAAATAAATAAAAACGCCACATCGTTGATTTTAATCCATTCTTACATTGTAAAATAAACCGCACACTTTCCCAGCATCTTCAACCTCCTAACAGGTGCTGGGGGCGAGTGAGGAGCCAACAAGCCATCAGTCATAATCAGAATCGCTTTCTGAGCGGACGGGGGAACCCTAGAGGGATCACTGCAGCACAATTTAGTGCATTCTCTTGAAGGATTACTCCGGCGAAAAAACAAAACTCTAGTACCGTACGTTAGCCAAGGCATGTTTGGTCAAAACAGACAAAAGAATGTCACATTTCAAGCCAGCGGCAGCAGTCGTGCCTGAAATGTCCCTGGATTTTGGTCCATGTTTATAGACAGCGGTGCAACACAGCGTCAGGAACCACACAAGCAACTCTAGTAGAGAAACCACCAATTACAGGACTCTCATAGATTAAAAAAAACAGTCTTGGCTGCCCAACTACACTCGGGTGAAGGGAATTTTCAGTAACTGTTCCTATAAAACAGATCTGTGACTAATAAAACCTGCTTGTGGACACATCAGCCACGGCGGATCCCTCGGTACGAACCAACTGCCTGTCCACCCGTCCACCCGTCTGCCTCGTTCTGTCTGGCTGTCGACTTCCAGGCATTTTTGCAGGGTTAAATAAAGTGCTCCTGGGGCAGATCCACTCTGATTTACAGCCTGTCATGCAGGACGGCGCAACCAGATGCTTTGCGTAACGTCTGCAGCTCGGTCCACGCACAGCTGCATTGGGTCAGGCCTAACTCAGAGGTACGGGTCTGGCCCAGGCGTCAGCATCCGTGCGGATTTTAAACAATATTACAATTATACGGCAATGATTGACAAACTGATCCCAAAAAGGTAACCATTTCTGCATCAAGAACCAGAAGACCGATCAGATCAATTAGCTTCTTGGAGCTCTGCTTGAACGAACGTCCTCGGAAGCTAAATTGGAAACGTGTTCGTCAGTGTGACGGACTGGGGACCCGTTTCTCCACCTTCTCCACCTGGAAGGGCTCCACCACCACCAACCTTGGCTGGGACAAGCAGATGGTTGGAATGCTGGATGGCTGGACGGACAGATGGATGGATGGACTGACTGCTAATTCTCACAAAGCCATAATTATCGAATGGATGAATGAAATATTATTGGATGGCAGTGGTGTCGTAGTGGTTTGGGACTGGGCCCCATGCTTGGGAGATCCAGTCCCGGACCAGGGGGGATAACTGGACGTACCCTTGAGCAAGGTGCCGTCCCCATCACTGCTCCCTGGGCCTCCAGCCCACTGTCTTCACCAACAGTGTTTTGATGGGTTAAAAGCACAGGAGTGCAGTGTAGGAATCTTATTTATTAAGAAAATTATATAATAATGTATTATTATAATTCAAATATCTGCACAAGATTAAAGACTCCTGACCGTCTCCATGGTGACATTACCTTGTAGTATATTTTTATAAAAACGATGCACATGCAGAATAATCACAGCAATGGGGAGGTGTCCAAACAAATGACGCAGTGATTAGGAGAAGCTCAAACCTTCTCTTTAGGTTGAACAAATGGCTGTAAATAAGTGCTCACCATCTTGAAGGAGGAAATCAGGGGGGCTGCACATCCCTGCCAGTGCAAAGGACAAATAGGAAGCTAGACATGTAGAAGGTCTGGATAAGAATTTCTGGATTTTGCATGGTGGGACTTTCGTGGAAGCCTTTAAAACGTGTGTAAGTGAAAGGTGGAGACGAGCTGATCTTGAAGCCTAGCAACAGGAAGTGACGCTAAACACTTGATACGCTCAAGCTTTCGTGGCTTTGAGATGACGACAGCTCGCTCAGGAGGTTCAAGAAGAAGAAAAGAGATTAGCCGGGTGGCGTTTACTACAGAACAGGATGTTTTCTTTCATCCTGGGCTTGCGTCACTTTGTGGGAGACCAGTGGGAGAAGCTCGCTCTGACTCACTGAAGTTCTGCGGGACACGTTTGGAGTCAGCAAGCATGTGGGTTCGGTTTGTGCAAGAGACTCCACCAACATCCATCACCGCGCACGACAGTGAACTATGTTACTTCTGAAGAGAGGAAAACCCCGAACAAATAACTCTGGAGAGACTCGTCTCGCTCTCGCCTCTTATGCAACATCGTTTCCTTTCATTTGATTTTTTTTTTTTTTTTTTTCCAGGAGAGATGTTGTGATGTGAGGTCATGTCAACAGCAGACGCGCCACGTCCCACCCTTTGCTGTGGTGCAACTCCAGCGATTTGAAACTCAAAGTAAGAAACCAATTCTTTAAAAAAAAAAAAAAGAAAAAAAAAAAAAAAAAGGGGCAGCGGTGGCCTAGTGGTTCGGGCGCCACATGATCGGAGGATCGGGGGATCGAACCCCTTCCCAAAAGATTGCCCTGAGGTACCCTTGAGCAAGGTGCCGTCCCCATCACTGCTCCCCGGGTGCTTTCAATAGCTGCCCACTGCTGCACGGTGTTTGAGTGTGCATGAGGTCCAATTTTGTTGTGGTTCCTTGTCTGCTGTGCATTGACCTCGCAATGACAAGGGTTGTCACTTTCACTTTCAATTAGAAACACTTTGCACAAAGCAAGCTGGCACAGGGAGCGCCAGGGGAGCAGTGGTGGGGATGATACCTTGCTCAAGGGTACCTCAGATCCACCTACTGCTGCTACGCCTAGTCCCTAAACACTAGACCACCGCTGCTTCTGAAGGATGTCTGAACAATCCTTTCGGGTGGGCCTATAACCGAAGCGGGGGGGTCTTCGTTCCAAACACGCGGTCAAGTCTTAGCAAAATAATCAAACTCGCCAATTATTCTTTACCGTGCAAATTTAATAAGCTGTAAACTTGTAGCATAACATCGGTGTCCCCACTGTCTCCCACATCAAACACAGGCCTCAGCGTGTCCCGGGCCATTCTCCTCCCTCCTGACACAACGAAGGTCTCATTTATCGTTAGAGGGGATTCGCTCCTCCTTTCTGTCCTTTCACTCGCACCACTTTGAACTGCAAACTTGGGTTCGGTTCAAATAACGTTCATCGTGTCCGGCGAGAGGAGGCGTCCGTTTCGCTTTGTATTCGATACATATAAAACTTCCTGGACGTTTCAAAGCTTTCCACTGCACTGATGGCCGCCGTTTGATTGAACACGACACAATGGTGCAGTTCTCCATCGCCAGTCAAGTCATTGTGCAATAGAGGCCTGTGTGTTACGAATGCATCTCTTTAATGAACGCCAAAAGAGGATTCAGCTCACCTGGACATAGTTACAGCACAGGATGAACACATTCACTCACTCTCACACACACACACACACACACACACACACTCTGCTTACAGTGTGCAGTGTTTGCCAGGGCCACTCTTGGAAATGAATCAATAATTCATTAAAGCATCATCACATGAGTAAACCCAGTAATGGCAGAGCAGCGAGCTTCAGCAGAGATGGTTGACCCAACACTCTCTACATCACTGACTCAATTTAGCTACACACACACACACACACACACACACACACACACACACCCCTGACCCCCATTTTCTATCAAACTCCAGCTGTGGTGTACATTATCAACAGATTTAAAGTCTTAACTTGAGAAAACTAGTGGTGAGGGAGTTGCCCGGATCTGAAGATCGTAGGTTTGATTCCCCTCACCAGTAGGTTGCCCTGAGGTACCCTTGAGCAAGGTGCCGTCCCAGTCACTGCTGCCCGGGCGCTTTCAATAGCCGCCCCCTGCTGCACGTGTGTGTATGGGTGAAACGCAGAGGTTGAATTTCGTTGTGCTGTGCTGCGTTTCACAATGACAAGAATAGTCACTTTCATTTAAATAATGCTGAGCTGGCGGTCTGTCGAAGGTGGTCAGACACAAAAGGTATGATGTTGTACGTAAATTTAACAAATCTAGAAGTAAAGAGACCCAAAAAAAACAGTTGAAGATCTGATCTCCAATCTCATACTCACGTTTGACCAACCCCAAATGTGTTGAGTGCAGGCTAAAAACAAATTAAATGCCGTTCTAATACTTCTGGAGGGGACTAATTGCTCTGCGGCTGCTTTAAGGTTCAATTGGGGGGAAAATGTAAATGTGGAAAATGTAATTATGCAGAGAACGTGAACTAGAATTAGAGGAAAGGATCAGTCCAGATTCAGATTCAGTGTATTTATCGCTCTGGGGAAAGGGGCTGTTCCAGAGCCTGCGGGTTCGAATACCAGACCCTGAACTACCCTCGAGAAAGGTACCGTCCCCAAGACTGCTCCCCAGCACTGGATATATGGTGCCCACTGCTCTTACGAAGGGGTTAATAATAATAATAATAATATTATTGTTATTACCTTGCTTTGTAGTAAATCCTTAAAGATAATAACAATGGACTCAGGCTACATTGTTTCTAGGATGCATTTTTATTAGGTGGCTAGATGATTCATCAAATCAAAATATTTGATAACTCACTATTTGAACCATGGCAAAAACGATTCAGCGTAGCGTTACATGAGCTGCGGGTGTACTTCAGCTGATTTGGGAAGTTTGGAGTAGGAAAACTGCAACAGAAAATCCTCCAGAAATCCGATTTCCAATTCAGGAAGTTGGAGGAACCACACCAGCCCCAACTTTAAGTTACGGGATGGTTGCGCTGAGCATTAACAGAGCTGAGAGCTCCAGAAAATATTGTTTATTAGCACCTTTTCTGTCTCGGTACATCGGTCACATACACGGTTCTGTCCCTCTCCTGGTGCTTGTTTTTAATGTCCGTTCTCTTTCAATCCTTTGGCTCACCTGGAAAAACGGAGCGGTCAGATACACAAGGTGCCATTTTCAATATCGAGAGGAAAATACTAGGAAATCCAGTCCAACAAGCTGGAGTTTAACACAGCGGACTCGGCTATGACGGCATTCCCAGCTCCGACTTCCCATTTCTGAGATCAAGGTCCCGCCAGCTGCAGAAGCCAAAGCTTAATTCTTACTAAATGAAAGAAAAAAATTCAGCTAATAATATTCATCTAAGCCAGTATTAGTTTACAAACGTCTCCCAGTACTAAACTGGCTTGCAAACCATGCATTAAATATGCTTAAACATTAACAAATAAACCTCAAAATGACTTTTCTGAACCGTTACGCAATGCACGTGTGCAAGCCCCAGCATCGAGAAGTGCTGCTGACGCTCCGGATTAGCTGACGATCCGTGGAGAATACCTGAAGGAGCAGCCCAGATTGAGGACCAGATGGTCCCACCAGCTAACGGCAGGCAGGGCGAAGAGCCCTGGGGAGGAGGAGGAGGAGGAAGAGGAGAGGGGAGGGCGCTCACTCGCTCAGTGAGAGCAACTGATTAAACACCAAATCTGTCTTTAATCTGAAAGCAGGCCAAACCGGATCAACGGTGGAAAAGTCAAACAGCATCCAATCCCCTCTGCTCCCAGCCACAGACCCTAAAGACCACTTAGATGAACTGCGAAATGCAGATAAAGAGACAAACAGGGCGGAGACAGGAAGCAGTGACCCTGTGAAAGAGACAAAGATGCTCACGGGGTTCCAACAGAGGTGAAGTTCATGGATTTTGTCTCCGTTTCCATGGAAATTGCACTGCTGTCCAAAAAAATAAATAAATAAAAATAAAACATGTATTTCAGTTTTGCTTTTTTTATTTTTCCATCATTTGAACAAGTGGTCAACTTCTTATGAACCTTTAAAATTACCCCTAAACCTGAATGATAACTAGACTGACTTCCACTTACAATGAGATTCTTTTTCGCCTTACGCAACTTTGTTTTGGAAAGCAGCACGCTGAATGATTTGGGGAAAATATCACATTTTCTATCAGTACTTTAGATGCAGTTTAATTGGATTATTTTGGTGCATTTTGATCTTTTTTCTGACAAATACTCCATTTTTCCCAGACTTGAGGATTGAATGCTAAATGTCAAACGGCCAATAGAAAGTCTTACATCATTACATTCATTACTGAGCTCCTGAACTCCGCCAGCTAAAACAATTTTGGATTTTTTCAGTATCATTTCTTCACTCTTTCGACCTGCTTCTCCATCGCAGACACATCTGTTATAACGCTCTCCAATGCGCTCGTACTTTGAGAAGAGATTTCACTGTTTTGTGATTGTAAAGTACTGAATTACCAGCCGCTCTGCCAGACAGACGAGGGGACGGAGGACAAATGGACACCAAACAGTCACAAATGCTGCTGCTGGGTTTGAGTGTTCAAGTTTTTTGGGCTTTTTCTGTGTTGGTTATTAAACAGAGCTTCCCATGAAGACATTTCCTCAAATCACGATCTGAATTTATACTCTATTTTTTAAACATCATCATTTCCTGCAGCGATTATCAATCAACTAACAATCGATCAATTTTAATAACTGTTGAAAATGAAAATGAAAGTGACTACTTGCCATTGCAAAACGCATCACGTTGAATTCGCGACGCTATGCATCCTCTGCTTTTCACCCATGCACACCCCGCAGCAGGGGGCAGCCATATCCAGCACACGGGGGCAGTGATAGGGACGCTACCTTGCTCAAGGGTACCTAGGGATTCGAACCCGCAACCTTCCGGTCCTGAAATCTAACAAAGTCCAGTGGTCTACCGACTGAGATTTCTAAATGCATGAAAAGTGCTCAGCTTGTTACGTTATTAAGATATTATTTTACATTATTAACATTATTAAACACCATCAAGAGTCACAAACAGCAACCAGCTTTGGGCAGCAGTCAAGGCCCGAGGTGTGGTTTGAAGAAGGATGTGTGTAACCGTGTGTGTGTGTGTTGGGTTGTTCAGAATGCGTGGAGAGTTAATTACTTAACTGAGTTTGCAGATTAAGCAAACATCACGTAAAAACGCAGGATTCATGGGTGTGCGTTACCGCTGGCAGACAACCCCACCGCATTTTCGGGCAGAAATACATCTCCAGCTACATTCGCAGCCCCTGCGATTGGAAAATTGCACTCAGATTTGAAAAATGATGAATCTTCAGCTCTACTGCAGACTCAGCCGGTGTTTACAACAGCTCAGAATAACTCCCCTTCAGTCTGCCGCGAGTCAACAAAAAGCAGCTCTGAGTGGGAGTCCATGCCAGATTTAAACCGCCACCATCACACGCCTCTCGTTTTCCAGCTCCCTCTCTCTTCCTGCCAAACCAGAATAGGGGCGCTTCAGAGCCAGCTCACACTCTTGTTTCGGCTGCTTCCGAACCGCACACTGCGGGGGAGAAGCGTCCCTGACACCACTCCTCGTCTATGTACATCACACACTGCTGAGTAACAGCTCCACCACATACCCACAAAAGAAGAGAAGCACATGGTGACCTCACACAGTAGGGCAAGGTGGGAACAGCAGTGGAGGCCCATCAAGCTGCAGAGTTCAGCACTTTTACATCAATGACCTGGTGATGATCTGAGATGAATCAGGTGCACTGCTGCTGTGATGTGCTGCAATTAAAGGGAACTCCAAGGCTTTTGCAACATATCTGAAGAATTAAATCACTGAAATATAAACAGAGCTGTTAGAGGCAGGCTGGTGGCGCTGAAAGGAAGCCTGAAGGCTGTTTGTCCACAGCAATGATGACAGGACTACGGTCTCCTCCAGTCGCACAGTAACAGGAGAACTCTGTCTCGAGCTCAGAGCTGGTCATTCTTCATTACATCTGCATTTTTTCACTTAAGGCAAAGATGGAGACGGAAAACAGATGTTCAAAATTGTTGACCCATCGGTTGGTCTTCAATATCTCCAACACTTGTTCAGCAGTGATGTGAACAGAAATTGATCTTAGATGTTCGGTCCAGAAGATGAAACCACCAGAAGAGGCCAATTATTTTAGAGGCTGAGAGAGGAGAGACTGGGATGAGAGTAAGGGAGAGAAGAAAGAGAGAGATTTAATGGGGCGAGAATGGTTGAGTGGAGATGAGCAAGTGCAGAGAGAAAGAGAGATTGAAAGGGGAGAGGATGGAAAGGAGGAGATTGAGTGGTGAGAAATGGGAGCTGATGGAAAAAATAAATAATTTTAAAAAAAAAGGAGAGAAAGAAACAAGTAATCTGAACTGGAGGATGGTGGATATCTGCAGAGTGAGAGCCCAGTGTGGAGGTTCATCTGGAGACTCGTCCCCTCTCCTCCCCACTTCTCCACTCTTCTCTCCGGCCTTCTCTCGAGGGATGATGAAGTCATGGTGAGGGCAGGGCCCACACAAATCTGTTCACCATTAGTTTAGGGTCCCCTCCCCTCCCCTCAGCTGTCCCACCCAAAACCTTCAGCAGCTGGACAGCCTCGTGACCCGCCTGATTAAAAGCATTTGGGGCCCTTGGTAAGATGGAGCGTATGGAATGTTGAGACTAGATACGTCGACAGAGAGAGAGAGAGAGAGAGAGAGAGAGAGAAGAAAACTGGGATGGATAGATGGATGGATAGATAGACAGATGAAGTGTGACAGAAGACCATAAATATGAAAAGTAACAAACTATTAAATCAGTGATAAAGTGAAAATGAAACTGACTATCAATCAGAAAGTGTCATTCTGAACGCAGTACACTCTGTATTTGACCCACACACTGCAGCTATGGGCAGCCATATCCAGCACCCGGGGAGCAGCGATGGGGACGGGACCTTGCTCAAGGGTACCTCTAAGCAACCTCCTGGTCCGGGATTCGAACACACGACCTTCTGATCCTGGGGATTAGTCCCAAACACTGTCAGAAGTGGGTTTCAAACCCACACCTGCAGAGGAGACTGCGACCTGAACGCTGCCCCCAAGACCACCTCAGCCACCCTGACGTCTAGAACAAGAATTATATTGATCAATTCTTTATAACAGAATAAGAGTTTGAAATAAGTAATAAAGAATAACTGAGTAAAGTTGAAGACAATATTCCTGCACTTATGTCGAGTTTCCTGATATTCAATTTTCTTGATATTTGGGTTCAAATATGGGAGAAAAATGAAATCATAAAATTAAATATCTGTACTTTCTCCTCCTTCCATTTTCAGAACGACTCTTTACTTCAGTCTGATGCATTTGAGGGGAATTCTCCATTCATTTTCTTCTCCAGAACCCTCCCAATGTCAGGACCCATTTCAGTCTAAAGGGACAAAAACACACAGAGAAGACAATCCCTTGGGTGTGTTCATCATTGCGACGGAAGGAGACGCAAGAGAGAACCCACTTCTCCCAGTGGAACCCGCTTTCCAACACAGATCAGATGTAAAAGACCATCGATGAAGTATTTAGCTTTGTTGTGGTGTGAGAACAACCTCACCTGTCTCACATACACACCATCCTTCCACTAAAAACACTACAAAGCAGATTGTGAAAGTGAAAGTGACTATTTTTGTCATCGTGAAACCCGGCACACAGCAAGACAACACAACTTCAACCTCTGCTTTTCACCCACGCACACCGTCCAGCAGGGGGCAGCTACTGAAAGCGCCCGGGGAGCAGTGACGGGGGCAGTACCTTGCGGCAACATACTGGTCTGGGATTCGAACCCATGACCTCCTAGTTCTTAACCACCACGCCAGCACTGCCTGAAAACGTCTGAACGTAACGGAACATTTCTTAGACTTCAGAAAGCATTGAGAATTCCACTGTTAGAACTCCGAGCCATTGTGACATCATACATGGAAGAAATAACCATGGCAACTGGGAACTCTGAATCCTTGATTACTGATGAGGGCTAATAGATCTGAGGAAAATCTCTTTTTTTGCCTCTTATTCTAACTTGAGGCTTAAGCGTGTTGAGGCAGTGGTAATCTACTGATCAGGCACTTGATCCTGTGATTGGAGGGTCACGGGTCCGAGTCCCGGACCAACGGGTGACCCGGAGAGGTGTGTGGTTGAAACGCAGAGAAGCACGTCATTGCGGTTGACTGAGTTCGGCATGGTGTTCAGTCACTTTCACTTTGCTTTTAGGAAAGATGTTTTTAAGTAATATTCCCAGCTGCCTATTGCAGTGTTGTTAAATTATTATTAATTATTATTAATAATACCTGTCCAGGGTGTGTCCCCCGTCCTTCGCCCTGTGTGAGCTGGGTTGGACTCCAGCGCTCCCCCGCGACCCCGTTTGGGACAAGCGGCGGAAAATGACTGACTATTATTAATAATATTATTCCTAACTTCTTCCCCAGTTAGGAATACTGTCCGTTTTAGATAATCTTCTTCTTCTTGTTTTCTTTCGGCTGCTCCCATTTAGGGGTCGCCCTAGCCGATCAGCCGTCTCCATTTCTTAAGGTCCTCTGCATTCTGTTTTAGATAATGTAGGATATTAAAACTACACTCTTTAACCCTCTCCTTAAAACTACACTCTCTTGCTATAACTAGAAAAAAACAAGTTGCGTAGAGCCTTTTTTTTCCCCCCCTCTTTTCATACATGATGTAAAGGACATTCTCGACCTCCCACCTCCGATTTCTGTTCTGAACCTGTTCACGTCTGAAAAATACATGAAATCCATGAATAAACCTCCCCAGACGGCGTCCTCCACTGGTGAAAAAGCTCGGAGTGTCGTTTTTAAAAGTGAAAGTGACTATTCTTGTCATTGCAAGGTCACAGCACAGCACACGGTGAACCACAACAAAATTACACCTCTGCATTTAACCCATGCACTCAAACACCGTGCAGCAGGGGGCAGCTATGAAAGTGCCCGGGGAGCAGTGGTGGGGACGGTACCTCAGGGCAACCTACTGGTGAGGGGTTTGAACCCTCAATCTTCCAATCCTGTGGCTCCCTAACCACTAGGCCGCCGCTGCCCGGGTGTACTTGTATTCATTTTTGATCATCAGATGATCTATTTGGTTGAGAGCGTGAGTTCAGAGAGGCTTCTGCGGGATTTTGATCATTCTTGACGTGGACTTGACCTCATTAGTTACGAAGTTGTGTATTCTCTATAAAAAGCAATTGTGGCTAATAATAAAAGACAGCCAGCCGCCTACAAACATTAGATAAATGTGACCGTGCTAACTGGTCCCCGCTGTCTCTCACTCAGAGTTAGCTACATTAAGCAAGCGCTTGTGCTGCTTTAATGACACCGACAGCCGGCTAGCAGCGTGTCTGAGCTGTGATGTAAGCCTGAGGGTGGGGCTCAACATGCACTCTGTCCAGCCCAGGGACAAGGGGGAACTGGAGTGACACAGGCAGGGGACAGGCTACCTTAGGTGACCCTGGAGAGGAGCCGAATCGTGTGCACTTAATGAGCAAAAAACACTCAAGAGGCGGCAGGTGTGTGTCCAGTGTGTATCAGCAGGAGTGTGTGTGTACTGTGAATGCTGCAGGGCACTGTCGAGAGTGTAAACTAATAGCAAAGTGTGCTTTACTACAAACACACACACTTATATATATATATATATATTCTGACGTTGTATAAGATGCACCGGTAGATGCAGTCCCAATTTCTGCATCATTTTTTTTGTTCATCTTTCGTCCTCGGATTGGGACTCAATCTCAGCCTACTGCACTTTAACTCCACTGAAGAGAGGGTGGAACACTGTCCCGGAACACTGACCCCCTTTTGGTGCAGAACAGAGGAGAAGAGGACAGTTCAGAGTGCAGAAACTGAGCCTGAGCAGCAGGGAGGACAGAGTGGTGTTTGAGGAGGAGACCAGTGAGACTCAAATACCAAGAAAAGTGCAGAAGGAAATGAAATGCACGAAGAGGCAAAGCATGAAGAGTCTGACCTGCAAACAAATAAAGAGCTACGGAGGTGCCGAGTGACAGGGAGGATGTGTGTGTGAGAGGAGTGTGTGTTGGTGTACATATGAGAGAAATAAACAGTGAGAGACTGTGGGGGTGTGTGAATGAGATGAGAGCTGGTGTATGTGAGCAGGCAATAAAGACACTGTGTGTGTGTGTGTGTGTGTGTGTGTGTGTGTGTAAGAGAACAGTGTCTTTATTGGGTGCAGCTGTACTGGGGTGTGGTGAAGGTCCTGGAGACCCGGAGAGCTCAGAATAGAGCCCTGTGCCAAATGTCCACTCACGTGTGTGTGTGTGTGTGTGTGTGTAAGTATTTACACACTCTGCAAATTCCAGAGGCACATTTCTGTATATTTTGTAGGTGCAAAAATATTTTATTCCTGTCCAGCTCTCATCTTGGTCACACTGAGATTAAATTAAAGGTTTCCAAATGGTTGTAGTGCTCCAGGCTACAACGTGCCTAAAGATACAATGTTCTAGATAAAGGAGCTCCACCCACTCGGCAGTAAATGAATCACTGATCATCTGGAATCATCTGCTCCTGTTTCTTCACTGCTTTAGGTCTCAAGTCTGATGCTTTGATCTGCTTGAAGGTTCAGACGTAGATCACTGTGTGGATTAACCAACACAGAACTATCAAACTGCTCAGGTACAGAGACTGGACTGAACATGAGAGACAACAACACTGTCCTTCAGGAAGATCTGGAGAACTGCTCAGGTACAGAGACTGGACTGAACATGAGAGACAACAACACTGTCCTTCAGGAAGTATTCTCCTAATACCAATCCAATACCATAGCGGCAGCCTAGTGTTTAGGGACGAGGCCTCGGGTTCAGAAGGTCGTGTGTTCAGATCCCAGACCAGCAGGTTGCCCTGTCAGCGATCTCCCTACCGTTACCATCCCCGTCACTGCTCCTCAGGCACTTTCAATAGCTGCCCCCTGCTGCACATGTAGGTGAAATGCAGAGGTGTTATATGCCTTGTGTCTGTGTGCCATGTGTCTCGATGACAATAGTCACTTTCACTTTTAAAAAAAACAAAATGACCACAAAAACACTGGCTTCAGCGACACACACACACACTGCGCAGGTCTGTTGGTTATGTGCTACAGTCAGTGAACATTATATAATTATATTACTAGTGTGTTTGTGTGTGTGTGTGTGTGTGTGTGTGTGTGTGTGTGTGAGAGAGAGAGAGAGAGAGAGACAGGTTTGCCTTCTCAATGTGCTTTCTCTTGCTTCTTATTATTGCACCCCTCCTGAGTGACCTTCTGCCATCACTTCACCCAACTCAATTCATCACTGCACCATCTCTCTCTCTCTCTCTCTCTCACTACCTGTCTCTCTCTCTCTCTCACTGCTCACCCTCCCCCATCTTTCTCTTTTTCTGTCCCTCTCTTGCTCTTTCTCTCTCTGCTCACCCTCCTGCTGCTCAACACAGTGTTACCATAGCAACGCACACCATCCCTTCTCAGACTTGTGTGTGTGTGGGTAAATTCTCCTTCAGTTACACAGTCGTGCCCACCCCACCACCACACACTCTCTCTCACACACCCCACCACCACACACTCTCTCTCACACACCCCACCACCACACACTCTCTCTCACACACCCCACCACCACCACACACTCTCTCTCACACACCCCACTACCACCACACACTCTCTCACACACCCCACCACCACCACACACTCTCTCTCACACACCCCACCACCACCACCACCACCACACACTCTCTCTCACACACCCCACCACCACCACCACACACTCTCTCACACACCCCACCACCACAGCCCCCATTCTGCCTGCATTGCGTCTTTTCTTTCTCTCTCTCTCTCTCTCTCTCTCTCAGAGGCAGAGACTCTGCAGCCCTTCTGCTGCTTTTTATTCTGTTCTCGTTCTCTCCTCCTCTCCATCCCTCACTCTGTCTCTCCTGCTCTTCAAAGGGAAATGAGATGCAATGAAAGTCATGCCACAGAAAAAAGCATAGGCAGGTTTTCCTCTCCCTGGTTTTAAGAAGAAAAAGAGAGAGAGAGAGAGAGAGAGAGAGAGAGAGAGAGAGAGAGAGAGAGAGAGACGTGGATGTGGTTCTGATACAGCTAAGACACTGAAGTGTTCATCAATCCTCTAATCTACTGAGTGTTTATACACACACACACACACACACACACACACACACACAGCACTGATGCCAGTGCACCTCTTTTTCATCTGTAGCCACTGAATCAGCATTCTGTGCACGCACACGCACACACACACACACACACACAGTTGTGACCCAGAAAGGAAAAAGAGATGCTGATGCATTATATTGATGTAGTTCACTAATAGAACAGTCTGAGTAAATACCTACACAAATATGAATAAACAGCGCCGGCCGACATTTTCTCTCACACACACACCTTCCAGACCAGGGCATCAATTTATTGTTGTAAATAATGAGAGCCAGCCAAGCACACACAATGCCAAAAAGGCCTGGTCCAGGAACCAGGTAAGCAGCTAATAAACACCCCTACAGTGTCTAGTATCAGTTTTAAAAACCGGTGTTGAATATAAGTCACCTGCAGCTGGTCTCTCTCTGAAGAATCCAGAATATTACTGTTCTCTGACTGAACACACTCATAACTGAAATATATTCAAGCTCAGACCAGCTTTAACGTTCACCACAGTGAAACTGACCGGCTTTAATTCAGACCAAGCCTGAAAAAAAAATGGTCCAATCTGCTCCAATCCGAATTCCAACCCCACTTCAAGAACAGTGGCACAGCGGTTAGTGCTGTCTCCTCATAATGAGAAGGTTCTGGGTTCCCAGTCTGGGTTCTTTCTGACATGTTCTCCGCATGTATGTGGGTTTCCTCCCACCATCTAAAGACACGTTGGGTGGACCGGAGATGCTAAATTGTCCCCCAAGGTGCGACTGTGGCCGTGTGTCCATCTTTTCATGGACTGGAGACCTGTAGGAGTTTAATTTATCCACCTATGGGATAGACCACCACCCCCCCCCCCTATATATACGTATATATAATGCAACAATTTATCACCATTTTTCAAAGTTGTAGCCTAGTTTATGGTGAGGTCCAACTGTGAGGTTGCTAGGCAACAGGAGGCAGGTTGCTAGGCAAGAGGAGAGGCGCTTTCTGAGAAAGGCCGTGATGTAAACAGTGAGTCCTCACATCTTTCGTCCGCATCAGTCATAGAAGGCCACGCCTACATGGACCGTGCTCTTCAGAAGATGCAGACCTTAAACGCAGACACACTCACAAGCACAGTCAGTCTTAGAGGCCAGTTTAGCATCCATGTCTTGGGACCGTGGAAGGAAACACACGCACACAGCTGGGACTCAAACCCAGGACCTTCATGCTGTGAGGGTGCAACACTAACCACTAGGCCATCGTCTCTCGGCGAGCACAAGGAACTTGTCTGCACTATTCTGTCCTCTGACTGATTCCCTGTGAAATTTGAAGCCTGATATTCAGAAAAAGATGCTCAAACTGGTTTAATCACAAGTGTAGGGACAAAACGTTCTACAAACACACACACACACACACACGTGCAGCCTCTGCAGCAAGACAAAGCGCCACGACTGTATTCAGCTCACAGAGTGCGCACACACACACACACACACACACACACACACACACCTCCGCTCTCCTCCTTCTTCGGCATCCTGGACAGCAGGACGTTCACTGACCTCACGATTCAGCTCCATTCTTTTAGAAAATCTCAACTTCCCCAGCATTTCATTGAGATTATTTCAGTCTGAAATAATTATTCTTATTGAATCTGAGTGCTGAACACCAGGCCCCCCTCTGGACACCTGTCCTGCTGTACCTGCACGACCTGTGGACGGTATGTCCTCAGTGAAGCTGCACAGTCAGAGCAGCAGCGGAGAGCATTCATATGGAAATGCAGTCATTGTGTGGAGCAGCAGCTTGGAATTCCTCTTTACAAAAGAGAAGGAGAGAGAGAGAGAGAGCACGAGAGAGAGAGAGAGAGAGGGAGAGAGTTTATTTCTACTTATTTTACCCCATACATTTGTCTCTACTCCGAATGGTGCCCCCATCTCTCTCCTCCCGTCTCTCTCACAATGTCTTTCTCCCTGTTTCTCTCACCCTTCTCCCACTCCCTTTGTCTCTCCCCCATTCCTCTCCCACTCCCCCGTTTCCCCTGTCTCTCCCAGTCTCTCTCTCCCCTCAGACAAACACACACAGGGAAGGAAATGAGTTTGCTAATGTGAGTTTGCTGTGTGACACCGAACATAAAATAATAATAAAATATATATAAATATCATTTTAAAAAATGCTTTATTTATATAGTGAGTACAGAGTGCCACTCTCAAACCTAAGGTCAGTTTACAGAGCATAAGGTCTGCTGCTACAATACGAATAAGAATAATTTGTTACTGTATTAAACAATAATTTGTTATTGCATCTGATTTAAACACTCCTCATTTTAAAAACGGAGGCATTATTCACACATTTCAGCTTCGTGGATTTGGTGTATTGAGGACTGACTGAATCGACTGTTTGGGCTCATCGCTGCATCCACGTTCTTTATACAGCCATATATGTTCCACCCTTCCTACATTATCAGTAATCTGTACAGAACAGCATGGCCTGACCCAGCACAGCACATCAGCTCGGTCCAGCCCAAATAAGCCTGGAAAGCCACCAGCGCTCTCCCCCTTATCCAGTGCCAGAATTCCCATCAAGGCCTACTTTCAACCAAGAGCTGTTCTCTTTTTTCAATTCTTTTCACACTTTTCTCCATGGCCTCTCACTTTCACTCTCTCGTAATCACCCCAGTGTGTTGCTGGCGGCTCCGGCGTGTGTATGGGTGTGACCGAGCAGTAGCGGTAACCCAAAGGGCCCCAGACAAAGGCCCTGGGCTCCACGTTCTCAGAGGAGCAGCTGGACCAATTAGAGTCCCTTGGGTGTCCCCAGATGCAGCCATGGAGCATCATAATTGGCATCTTCACTGCAGGGTCACTATGAATTATTAATGTAATCTCCTTTGAGGGGGATTTCACAGACAGGGCCATGACGAGACGACCAACAACAGGCCGGCTCATTTAGCCAGAGTGTCGAGTTAAAACCCAGATGACTCAAAACAGACAATGGCATAATTGTCCCTCCCCTTGGTCTATGGCTCCCATAAAGAGCTTAGAGCTGAGGAAAAATAAAGATGTAAAGTTCTCCCCTTATCCCATATGTAGTCAATCAGCCAATCAATGGCTGGTGCTTCACTGGAGTTTTGAGCTGAAGCTTTGAATTCATATCCCACCAATCAGCGCTGCGCTGAGCCGATCCGATACGAAACGAAACTTCATGAAAGACATTTTATACCAGTTCTCTTCAAGATGGACCCACGCTTCGTTAAGACAGCCTGGGGTTAATGTCCTTAAACTGGGCTTAAACAGTGTTGCAGATAGAACAGAGCCAGGCTCGAACCCACAACCTCTTGGTCTGCTCTCAAAAGCATCAGACATCAGGAGACATGATATTTTATCATTATGTTCATGATACGGCAAAAAAAAGTTGCTTTTTCTGTCTTCGGCTGCACAGCTGAGCAAATCATCCGTCTCCATTTCTTCCTGTCCTCTGCATGTCCTCTCTTTCCATCAGCCTCCTCTTTGTCCTTCCTCTTCTCCTCTTTCCTGGCAGCTCCATCCTCAACATCCTTCCCTTGATATACTCCTCGTCTCTCCTCTGGACACGTCCAAACAACACAATCTGTGTCTCTGGTTTTGTCTCCAAACCGTCCAACCCAAAATGTGCGTTCAATAAACTCGAGTCTAATCCTGTCCGTCCTCGTCCCTCCCGACCCGAATCTCAGCATCTTTAACTCTGACACCTCCAGCTCCGCCTCCTGTCTGTCTCACAACTAGTGCTGCACAATTCATCATTTGTTAATTATTATACAGTGTCTGTTAAAGCTACAATATGCAAATGAGCTTCTAATGAATCACAGGATGACCAATCACAGCTGAAACCTGTGATTGCAAGTGATTTCGTTTGATTGGTTGCTGCCTCACCCTTCGCGGTATTTTAAAAGTTAAACTGAATTGAAAGTGCTTACTTGTCAGCATAAATACACAGCATACTCTGAACCACAAGCAGTGATGGGGACGGTACCTTGCTCAAGGATTCTTCAGTGCAACCTACTGGTCCGGGATTCGAACCCACAACCTTCTGACCCTGGGCCCAACTCCCTAACCACTACACCACCATTGCCCTCTATTTCACCCACACACATCATGCAGCAAGGGGCAGTCATATCCAGCGCCCGGGCAGCAGTGACGGGGACCGTAACTTGCGCAAAAGAACTTCAGGGCAACAAACTGGTCTGGGATTCAACCCCACAACCTTCCGATCCTGGGATCATGTTCCTGAAACTAGGCCATCACGATCCCAAGACACCGCAGTATAATCGCGATACTGATATTCTATCAAGATCGTGCGGCCTTGATTACATAAAACAGAAGGTGTGTCAATATTGGCCTCCATAAAAATGGACACAAGAGAGGACAAGCGTTTGCTACAGTGCAAAGTAAATGTGTCCACGCTTCCAGAAACCACGTCAGCCAGTCTGTCTGGCCGATACGTCCTGGCTGACGGACCACACGCAGCATACGCTGCTTAAATTTGAATCCTTTGCCAAATGATGATGTTCTGGACAGTGGGACAGTCCCCTCACTCCCAGGTGGTGTGTGAATGTTTAATAAGGCCGTACTGTAGCTCACATACAAAGAGTGTCTTCAGAGTCCCATTGGAAACAGAGGACGATCAGTTCGAGAGGAGAAGCGGACGAGTTTCAGCAGCGCTAAAATTAAATGAGGGCAAAAGGGCAAAGGGGCAGAGGGGCAGAGGGCGGCCGCCAGCAGCAGAGCAGACATGCCATCCTCACATCACAGGCAGCGGAGGAGAAGAAGGGAGGGGGGGAAAAAAAAAAAAAAAAAGAAAAAAGAAAGAAAGAGCTGGACAATGGCTGCTGTCCTAAAAGGCATTCTGGTTTGAGCCACTCTTGGCTGGCAGCTGAGGCAACACACACACACACACACACACACACACACACACACACACACACACACACACACACACACACACACACTATCGGCTTCAGACGAAGACGGAGGACACACACTGATCGTCTTCACGGAGGACAATAAATCAACACTGCCATGCTGGTGTTATTACTCAAGTTAATAAATTAACACTTTATTCAATCTGAGAGTTTCTCCTCAACTTATCTTCTCCCTTAATCACAGATAACTGTCTATGGGCTCACACACACACACACACACAAACACACGCTCAAAGGAAATGAGGAGAATTCCTAGTTTTACACACAACAGCCCACATGTTCTTCTGGGACAGCAAGAGATCCAGAGAGAGGGAGCGAGGAAGTGAGAGAGAGAGAAGGAGTGTGTGTGAGAGAGAGAGAGAGAAGGAGTGTGTGTGTGTGAGAGAGAGAGAGAGAAGGAGTGTGTGTGTGTGAGAGAGAGAGAGAGAGAAGGGTCACTATGCCACACTTGCACTTCTCTACGGTTCTGCCTACGACTAAAAATACTTTAGGTGTCAGGAGAGCATTTCTTACTCTCTCTCACACACACACACACACACACACACACACACACAGCGGTCGGGGTCAACACATGGTGCAGAGGAGGATCTGGGAAGTAGATCATACACACAACACAGTGATTGACTGTAATATGTACTGGGTTCATAAAAGGAGTCATTGGTGCATTCCACAGTTCACACTCACTCACACACTCACACACTCACACTCACACGGAACAGTGGTTTTAATGGAAATGTAAATAATTTCAGATTGAACTGCATCTCCCACACAATGAAATCTGTTTCCTCTACAGCTACGTGCGTGTGCCTTAAATCTGACACCTTGTTTTGATTTGCAGCTGATTATGAATCAACAAGATTTTATACCAAACGAGATCACTTCCCTCCACCCTGTCCTTCTCAAGATGGGTCCATGATGGATATTTGATTGATATTTGACCCACACAAGTCCCAGAGACGACGGCTTATCCAGCTGGAGCTGATGTTCTGTAAACTCTACTCCACTCAATAACTATATAATACAGCAGACAGATACAGGACTGTGCAAAAGTTTTAGGCAGGTGTGAAAAAATGCTGTAAACAGAACGCTTTCAGAAATGGAAGTGTTGATCATTTATTTTCATCAATCAACAAAATGCAGTGAAAGAACAAAAGAGAATCTAAATCAGATCAATATTTGGTGTGACCACCCTTTGCCTTCAAAACAGCATCAGTTCTTCTAGGTACACTCGCACACAGTTTTTGAAGGAACTCGGCCGGTTGGTCGTTCCAAACATCTTGGAGAACTGAGCACAGATCTTCTGTGGATGTAGCTTCCTCACATCCTTCTGTCTCTTCATGTGATCCAGACACACTGGATGATGTGGAGATCAGGGCTCTGTGGGGCCAGAAGAACTGATGCTGCTCTGAAGGTAAAAGGTAGAAACACCAGATATTGATCTGATTGAGATTTTTCTTTTGTTCGCTCACTTTGCATTTTGTAAACTGATCAAAATAAACAATCATTATTGATATTTCTGAAAGCATTCTTTGTTTACAGCATTTTTTCACACCTGCATAACTTTTGCACAGTGCTGTATATCACAGGACAAACGATATACACAGGACAGTTTGGATTTTGGAAGTGCAAAGTGAAAGTGACTATTCTTATCATTGTGAACCACAGCAGACAGTAAACCACAAAACTCAACCTCTGCTATTTACCCACACGATCACACACGTGCAGCAGGGGGCAGCTATTTAAAGCACCTGGGGAGCAATGATGGGGACGGTATCTTGCTCAAGGGTACCTCAGGGCAACCTACTGGGCTGGGATTCGAACCCACGACCTTCTGATCTTGGGCCTCGTCTCTAAACACTAGGTCACCGCTGCCCCAGAGAGTGCCGTCTTTAAAGTGCCGGTCATACCCTGATGAATGGCTGGATGGATGGATGGATGGATGGATGGATGGACGGACGGATGGACTAAACACAAGTAGACAGAAAATAAGCTTGTAAACAGGAATAATTAAATCACTCTCTAACGATACCTGCAGTGGTCCAGTGACCTTAAGGGGCCGATCATATTCTGCACCGTCCATCCGGGACGGAGGGAGGGAGGGATGGATGGACGGACAGACTAAATACACTAAGTAAACAAGCAATAAGTGCTTTTAATCAGTCAATCTCTGATTTAATTAGTTACAGTTTTAATCCCTCTCTATAATGAAACCTGACCTCCGTTTAAACCCTTTACCTTCTGCTCATTCTAAATGGCAGAGACGGTTAACAAGGCTCGATACGTCCATATTGTTCCGCTCTATGTCTCCACAGTCAGAGTGTCCACCATGCATGGAGGACCTCCCAACCCCCCGCACACACCTGACTGTTGAAGGCGCAGTAAAGGTCGCAGATTAGACTCCAGTTGTGGTTCACCATGCAGTCCAGCATCCGGAGGTGAGCCATCATGAGGGTCCAGGATTAACACCCTGGATTGTAGAGGGGGGGTGTGATTATAGGGGTGCCAGGAAGCAAAAGGGGGCGGGTTCATTTGTGTGCCCGGCAGGCAGACTGGCAGCCTGCAGCATCCTCTCTCCAGCTCATTAGCTCTGGGTTAATAACACACACCCTGCAGGAGGAGGACCAGCCCATTACAGGTCCAGCCAACGAGCTAAACACTTCTGAGAAAAGAACAAAAAGACATCATTTACACTCCCGTAACTCTCATCGTTTCAAATTCTGATCTACATCAGCATAAGGATGATCTCAAGCAATCAAACGAGGCTGTGTGAACTAAAACTCCTCATTTAAGGCAACATCGTTCGCATCGTTTAAATTTAGGCAGTATTATTAACCCATACGAGCTAAAACACTCTTTTCATAGCATCACTATTTGAGCCAAAACTCTATTTCAATGCTCTTTATTTCAACAACAGCATTAAATTCTAAGGATAAAATTACTTTTAAGCAACTGCATTGAGTTATATGAGCTAATCCCATTTATTTAAGCGACCGAATTGATCTGTATGAGATAATAGCACGTAGTTAAGCTTTAGTTACGTGATCCAAAACTGCTTATCTAAGCAATAGCGTTAAACTACATGAGCTAAAACCTTTCTTTAAGCAAGAGAATTGTGCAATCTGAGACAAAGTCACTTATTTAGGTGATACTATTGAGCAATATGATCTAAAACCAATTTATTTAAGCAAACAAATTGAGTTTTATCAGCTAAAAGTTGTTTATCTAACCAATAGCATTCATTATATGAGACAAAACTTATCAACTAAAACTACCTATTTAAGCAAAAGTGTGCAACAGCACTGAGCTGTATGAGATGAAACCATATTTTTCACCAAGTTATTTGAGCAGAAAATATTGATTAAAGTGAAAGAATCGATTTCTATCACCTAAAACGTTTATTAAAGCAAACTGTTAAACTTTAAAGTCAATGCATCGAGTAGTATGAAACGAAACTGTTTTTGACAATAGAAATTAGTTAAATAAGCAAAAATCAATGATTTAACCAAAAAGCACTGAACTAAACAAGCTGCAATCATTTACTTAAGCTGCAGCATGAGTGAGGAAAGCACTTTAAGATAAGACATCCGTATATATGAGATAATTGACTTTTATGTAAAATGACCCTAAAACATCTATTTATGCAACAGCAACTGAATCCAAACAGTATTAAAATGGGAGTTAAAATTCTAAGTAATTGCAATTCTCCTTGTCTAAACAAACACTGAGTCAAATGAGCTAAAACTCTATTTAAAGCACCAGCTTTAAGGGTTAAAACTATTTAAGCAACAGTTCTGCGTTTTAAGGGTTAAAACTAAGCAACAGTTCTGCGTTTTAAGGGTTAAAACTAAGCAACAGTTCTGCGTTTTAAGGGTTAAAACTCTTTTTAAGCAACAGTTCTGCGTTTTAAGGGTTAAAACTCTTTCTAAGCAACAGTTCTGCGTTTTAAGGGTTAAAACTAAGCAACAGTTCTGAGTTTAAAGGGTTAAAACTCTCTATTTAAGCCATGTCAGTTTTATAAAGTAACTCCTGCCTCTTATCTAAGCAGTAACCTTCTCCACTGAGGGCTTCCACAAAGCTCAGGAGGAAGAGTCGCACCTGGAAGAAAAGGAAGATCTGACTTCCCTCAAAAAAAGGAGAGAAAAGAGGTGATTAATCGGCTCTTTCTCTCTCCAGCCCTCTCGAAATGCTGCGTCAGGAGGAGCTGCAGCATCTCCAGCTCAGCCTGGTCCAGATGGATCACAGGTGCAGCCTCCAAAACAGGCTAGCGATCCTCAACTGCCTTTTCCCGTCTTTCTCTTACTGCAGCACTCCACGCAAAGAGAGGAAGAGAGAAAGAGGAGAGTTAAAGGACTGGAGGAAATATTCACGTTTCCCTGCAGTTGTGCTACAAGCGGGAGGTCAGGAGTCGGCGTCCTCCCAGTCCTGAGTCGGTCTGCAGCACTAAGTGCCTAGTCACAGCTCGGCTCAACGCCCCCCCGCGCTGTTACGTAGTCGTCCCGTCAGCTCCTCCAGAGTTTCTCACAGTCTGCTTACTTAAAGTTATAGTTCAGCGAAAAATCTTAATCACATCCACCTCCTTTACGGCAAAATCCGCACCAAGAGCAAACCCCAACAAATGTTACAGCGAGATGTACTGCGTGGGTCGATGTGGTCATGTGACCCACAGTGACTCGAGGCAGGCGCTGGGAAGACGGTCTGCCAGATGCCAGGGCAAATGAAGTGTTTGAAGGCATCTGCTCTAATTGAGTGCAGTCTTGGCAACGCAAGGGATGAAAGACACAGGCGCCAAAGATGACAGGGCGAGTGACGGGACATGGCCCGTGCATTTTTAATAACAGCCAATGCCAACTGTCAGTCAAGAAGGGCAGGAAACAAACAAGTGTGCTGGAGGATTCTGCACATCCAGCTGAGCTCCACCAGAAATGAGGAGTTTGAAGAGTTTTAAAGAAAGCTGCAATGTCCGAGAGCAAAGAACGAACACCGGCCAAAGATATTTTAAAGAGGAAGTGAGGTGGAGGTCAACCAGAAGGCTCATAGTGGAGCTCCACCGGAAAGAAACGCAATCAGATAGACCATGAAGGAGCTTTTATCAGGAAGCCCACAAAAGATCTTCATCAAATGGTTAATGAAGATATTTATTTCAATTAGAAGGACGATGAAGGGCTTCCTATGCGGCTCACAATAAAATCACATCAGGACCCTGGAGAAGCTTTTAGGAGAAAGAAATCTAGCAGAGGGTAAATGGAGGAACTCTGACAGAAGGTTCATATTTGACCTCTAACATTTGGCCCGTGGAAGAGTTTCATTTGCTAAACCAAGGAATTTGATTTTTTTTGTCTGGCCCATAGTGGAGAACTATCATATGGCCTTTGGAGGAGCTCTGTCAGAAGACAAATGGAGGAGCTCTAAGTGAAGGCCCCTGGAGAACGGGTGGTGTTGGTCTAGTGATAGGATACTTGTCTATGGACCTATGGCTCAAGAGGTCCCAGGTTCGAATCCCACCTCTACCACCACTGGGTCCCTGAGCAAGACCCTGAACCCTGAGTCTCTCCAGGGGGACTGTCCCTGTAATTACGACATGGAAGTCACTCTGGATAAGAGCGTCTGAATGTAAATGTAAATGAGGAGCTCCGTCAGAAAGCCCATGGAGGAGCTCCGTCAGAAAGCCCATGGAGGAGCCCATGGAGGAGCTCCTTCAGAAAGCCCATGGAGGAGCCCATGGAGGAGCTCCTTCAGAAAGCCCAAGGAGGAGCTCCGTCAGAGGGCCCATAGATGACCTCCTTTAGAAGTTTGCATTAATAAAGTTAATGAGTCCCCGCACATGTTAAACAAACAGAACCGGTTTTCTAAAGGAAGAATGTGATTTTTTAAAGATTTTAAACAATAAAAAATAATAATAATTGAAGCCCCAATTAAATAAAAATGTGAAAACGACTGCCAGTACCGAAGAGATCAATTAGCAACAGACCAATGAAGCACAGAGGAGAAACTCCAGTGAATACCAGGCCTTGGGAGGGGCTCCCAGCCCGATGCACTGCCTCAGGACACACACACACACACACACACACACACGAGTGACATGTGCTGGAGTTATTTTTAGATGGCATTTGTGCAGAATACTGAAGAAGAGAGATGTGAGAGACTCAACACCAGTAAAAAGCTTGACCTGAGGATGAAAAGTAGAGGGTCAGGAGTACACACACACACACACACACACACCCACACCTAATATTCCACTCCTGACCAAAAAAAAAGAAAATAACCTGGATTATTAAAAATATAATCTGGAATATACATTCCCGACAGCTGTTCAGCACCTCAGATCTGAGAACGTTGTGTCTGCAGAACTGCCAGAAGATACCTTCATGTGTAGGCCCTGACATACAGACACTGATTCCCAGAGATCCACGGCTGGGAACGCAAAAGAGCTCAGAGCTTTCCTGGCCAAATACAGAGTCAGCAGTTAGATGTTAAAGAATCAGAAGATAGGGTTAGACAGAATCGACAGATGTGAGAGAACTGAATGTTAGATGTTAAAAGATGGGCTGTTAGATGTTGCAAGCTCCATATGATGGAGCAAACTTTACATTTAGACCCCTGGTTCGGATCTCCAACACCAAGGAGATCAGAATCTGTAGGCTTCTGTGCAACGAGCCATTAGCTCCAAGTGCAGTAAACGAAAGTGTATTTTGAAAATTCCGGGGACTTTTCCCTTTTTACTCTCTTACCCTTCGATCCCTTCGAAAGGAATGCAAGTGACTTGCTTGCGCACACACACACACACACACACACACACACACACACACACGCCAGACTAAAATAAAAACCTGATGAGTTGGAAACTCCTCAGCCGAGATGACACACTAAATCTGGGAGACACATGAGAGCTAATCCATCGAAATTCTCTCCTCTGATCTCGCGCTGCGACCGAAACCATCCGAGTGGAGAAAAACGGCAACAACAACAAAACAAACAACCATCGCGTCCACAAACGTCCCATAAAAGAAAGAAAAAAATCTCATCATCACTGCGATCAGCTCTGTTGTACGCTCCTCATGCACCCTGAACCTGCCAGGTGACCCCGGCCCCTCTGCAGAATCTCCCGCTGCCACCGCTCCAACACACACCAACGTGTACACACTCACCACTTGTTCACACAGGTCATTTCTTCTTGATTGGATGGGGCTGCAGTGTGCAAATGAGCTCCCTGTCCAATCACATGGATGTGAAATAAAGTGAAAGTGAAAGTGATGTCTAACTCACGAAACGCAGCCTCTGCATTTAACCCACACACACCGTGCAGCCGGTGGAAACCATTTAAAGTGCCTGGGGAGCAGTGATGGGGTTGGTACCTTGCTCAAGGGTACCTCAGGGTGACCTACTGGTCTGGGATTCAAACCCACGATCTTCCAATTTTTGAACGTTCCCATTTCTTCGCATACAAGATTCCCAAACCCTCTGTGCTGCGTGCACATTCGCCCAGTCCCTGCCCGATTTTCCTCCGAGAACTCCGGTCAAGTGGAACGGAGACGCTAATCTGTCCCCTAGTTGTGACCGTGTATCTGCTCTGTAATGGACTGGCGACCGGACGTCCTGGGATGAGCTCCAGCACCATGACCCTGGTGAGGATAAGCAGCTCAGAAGAAGGATGAATGCAAAAAGCAAAAGTAAGTAACTGTTTGAATAATGCAGGTTAATCACGTCACATACTGATTACGATCAAAATACTAAAAAAAAAAAAACAATTTACATATTTTTGAATACTATATTTAGATATTTTTCCCAAATGATTCAGCAAGTAGTGCGTAGCAGTGTATTTAAAGTGACTGTGTGTCTATGAATAGAATATTCTGTACTCAGTGTCCCTTCTCCACGCCTTTCCTCCATCTGTTTGCACCTTACCGCCATTATTAGCCAATGATCAAGCTCTTCAAGAGCCAAACAAGCCAAATCAGGTTTGTCAGAGCAGGAAAAAAAATGCAAAACGGTGCAGGTGTGGAGCTGGAAAGGTCATCTGTATGTAAATGAGAAACCAACGATGCTTAAGTAGGAGCTTATCCTGAGATCTGGAACTCCACAACCACACTTCACATCTCTCCAGGACTCCAACTACAACAGGTCTGAAAGATCTAAATAAAAAACTCAAAAACCCAGACCTTAAAAAAGGTTCTAACTGCACAGTGAATCCTAAACTGAACAAGACTTCCACTGAAGAAGGGTTTGTAGAACTTCCCCAAGCACTCACTCCCAGATCATGGATCATGTTCAGGTAATCATTAGCGTTAAAGCTCACATCGCCACATTCAGGAGAGTGGAGAGGCTTTCCTGTCGTTCATCCTCACCGTCACTCATTCACAAAACCCTCCTTCCATTCATTAAAAACCGCCGGGCACTGCCAGAGCGCTCACACCCACAGGAAACGGCTCAATTTCCTGCCAGGACCCCAAATCCCACACCAAATACCAGAACTGATAACGCCGGGTCATCCAGGGCTTCAGGATATTTTGCTGAACAGCAAATCAGGCTTGAAAAAAGAGGGGAGAAGGGCGTGTCTGTGCTCGGCTGCAAAGCTGTACAAGTTTGCCTGCAAGGAGATCCCTCATAGGACACTTCGGAGTTGCCCAAATCAGCTTTTTTAACGAATAGGACACATTTAATTGCAATAAAATTCCTGTTTGATTCTCAGTGTTGCTTCTCAATTAAATAAAAACGATGTTTTATTAACTGCCGGAGACAAAAACAATAAGGATTAGTGGAGCTTCTAAATGAATCACTGAGCCCTTTCATCTTTTTTCTGAGTTTTTAGGTCTGTCATTTTGTAGCTTACTGTTCCTACATGCTTCCATTTTACAAAAACAGCACTTACTGTTGGCTAGGGCAGCGTTCAAGGTCGCCGAGCCCTCCCGTTGAAGCCGGTCAAAAGCAGCACGGCCCATGATTTCATACACCGGTGTTCACATATCGTCTCATTCGAATCGAAATCTTTCAACCATTTCACCCACTGCAAACAAAAGGGCTGTTTACGCCCTGCTCAGAATTGAATCAGTACATAGAAGATAATAAAAGGATAACCTCTGGGATAAAAAAAAATGAGGAAAAAGTCACATTTTGATGCTCTAGGCAACCTGTTTCCCAGTCGCCATCAGGCCAGGGCTGACATTTTGCACACTCTTGGATATTTTCTGAAGCTCTTTTGCCCCAAACATGGGTTTAATCATGGACGTAAAGATCTGATATCACAAAAAGATGAATAAAACAGGCAAAGTTGGGTTTTGGTCATAAGGCAGGCATTGTTTATTCAGTGTTTGTAAAGAAAAATGGCCCTTTTATTGAAGTTCGCTACTGAACATGTTTACAGAAGTCAAAGAAAATGTGTTGAATTAATGAAATTTTAACCAAGCGTTCAAATACTTTTGGAGATCAGTGTGAGCAGCCAGAGTCCAGAAAAGAAGGAATTCAGTGTCTATGGAGAGATAAGACATGAGGAAACAGGAAATGTACAGCCTGTGTCCCATATGATCAGTGTTTACGAGGTTTTCTTTAAGAAAGCCGCTTTGTTACAGTGGAGGTCAAGCTGCTGTGTCTAACTCGACACAGTCGATCATTATCCTGCTAATCAATTTATCGAACCGTTGTGCTCCTTGGGTTCCCCTCTGCTCAGAACCTCCTTCAACCAACGGTCTTATTTCCTTTTCAATGTATAATGAAACAGGCTCCATGTCGCCCCCTTGAGTTTCAGATGGGATACCCAGCAGCGGCATATCAACATTTAAAAAAAATTACTTAATTAAAATAATCATCGTTGACTCTGTCGACCCATCACTGCATCCGCAGGCAGACGTCCGGGACGGCGGCACGGCAGGTCCCACGTGAGCTGGCACGCCCCACCGGGCATGAGAGAGTACTCTGATTGGAGAGTTTCCAGGAGAGGAACATTTTTGCTTTGAGCTCCCCAAAGTGGCCCAATTTCAGATGTAATGGAGTGTTTTGTTTAAAGGAGCAGTCCAACATTTCTGAGCTCAATCTGCTGCATCTGTATCGCACGGCCCATTTGCGCGGTCAATCATTTCGACGCCCATTTTCCCGTGCTTACAAAAGAACAGAAGACTCCAAACATGTTTATGGGGGGAGGCTGCAATTAGAAGCAGCTGTCCACTGAATTCAAGTCCATACGTTTCCTGCTCTTCGTTTTTGCAGTTATGGTAAACAACATGGGGGGGAAAAAAAGAAAAAGAATGGGATGTCCTTTTATACTGTTACAAAACTAGCCCGTGTGGGAGGGGGTTTCTGAATCCTTGCCCAGGCTTTCATCACCTTCGCAACCCTGCAATGTGATACAAAATACCCCTGAAAGGGGCGTCGCAGCACAAGCAGCCGTGCCGCCGTGCCAGGGAGGATTTAAAAAAATGATCCATCATGTTTTCCATCAGTTAATCTCCCTCCTTCCTGACTGCTACCCCCCCAACAAATATTCAAGCACGCATGCACACACACACACACACACACACACACACACACACACACACACACGCACGCCTCTTTCTCAGAGAAGAAAAAAAGCACGGATTCCTGGCAGAGAGATAAACACACACACACACACACACACACAAACCAGTGTGGGATGAATCCAGAGCAGAGCGGTGTGTGTTAGACCGCCGAGCACATGCCACCGCTGTGCTGTTGCTCAGCAACAATGAGCAGGTCGGAGATTCCTCAAGGGACTCCCCAAAATTCCCCTCCTCGATGAAGTTTGGGGGCACACAGATGCACTTTGACACACATAAGCAAGTCTACTGAACATCCTACAAGGCAAGAAGGCGGTCTAGTTCTTAAGGGACGAGGCCCCGGGATCAGAAGGTCATGGTTTCGAATCCCGGTAGGTAACCCTTGAGCAAGGTACCGCCCCCGTCGTTGCTTCCCGGGTGCTGGATATGGCTGCACCCTGCTGGACGGTGGGGTAAATACAGAGGCAGTATCTGGTGTTTCGCCATGTGCTGCGCTTCACTATAACAAGTAGTCACTTTCACTTTCACCGATGAGGTCCTCTGGGTGGAGAAAGGCCAAAGAAATCTGGTTAGTATCGATAGTTGTAGTCCCAGTACCAACCAGTAGAAGCCAGTAAAACCAGTAATCCCATTAAGAATTCGATGTTATACAGCGTCACATGATGCACCAAATCCAGTGAAGCTGGATTAATTCTGCTCTCTTTAAAAGAAACACGCAGCTGGTCAGTGTTTCCCATCACTGACGAAATCAGGATACACCGTTACTGATCACAATAACGATGACTATGGTCTTATCGCTCGACCTGTTATTATAACATTCAATAAGGACTTATAAGGAGCCAACATGTTTTTGTTTTTTTTTTACATATTAAGGAAAAAGTTGTGTATTTACTGTCTGTACGTCACTGGTGTGGAAACTCCCTCCAGTCACATCCGTTACTCCATGTATTTTCAGAACGGGTGAAATATAAGACGCCACATTGTATCGTTTCGTAACGACACGCCATCACGCTGCCGTCAGAGACACGCAATCCAAGTGTCCAGCACATTCCGGCCTTCACGGTCTTGTGCAGCTGATCTGAGAACAGCCCTGATAATGCACAGACCTGCACCCACTAGAACATGAGCTGCTTCTGATCCAAAATGAAGCAAGAGGCGAACAGAGTGGGGGGCAGGACACGAGCAGAAAGGAAGGAGTGATGAGGTTGTCCCTCTCCGCCAGGAGTTAAATTTAGCGCCATCGAAATCGCGCCGGGACAGAGGGCGAGTGAAAGGCATGCGTGCAGGAAAAGGAGCTTAATTTATAGCAGAGGGGCGGAACAGAGCCCGAGTGGAAGCAGAAACACATCTACTACAGCTCCCAGAGTCTCTCTCTCTCTCTCCCTCCATTTTTACAAAAAACAATGCTGTCAGTTCATTGATTCCACATATATCACCTAAGGAAACATTGGAATTTCATGTCATCACCGTCAGGACCTCCCATTTCCATTTTTGACATTTTCTTTCATCATCTTTTCACTTTCAAGATGAATCTACAATCTTACGCTCTCCAGCTCCTAAACTTTACGAGCTGTCCCCAAATCTCGGACGCATTTGTTGAGCTGAGCCAGAATGCCCGTTTGTTTTAAACTGAAAATGAAAGTGACTACTTGCCGTCGCGAACGCACAGCGCACAGTGAAGCAACAAAATGCATCCTCTGCATGTATCTAATATATATATATATATATATAAAATGAGAGAGAGAGAGAGAGAGAGAGAGAGAGAGAGAGACAGAGAGAGATAAGATGGTGGTTTGCATCATCAATATTGCGTGTTCTATTAATATTAATGGTTAAATCCTTTTCTTTTTGACAACCCCAATGTTGTCCCATCACCCAATCAGTCTGCGTCACACTCAAAATGTTTGTAGCAGCATGTTTTGGTAATCCTGACACAAACGACTGATTGATGATCCTTCAACTCCTTCATCCGACCATGGACGGTGTTCATCAGCGCTTCTCTTATGGAGAACGAGCCCAGAGACAGAAAGGAGGTGCCTCAGCTGGTGGGAGAAAAAGCACATAGGGGTGTGTGTCAGGCAGGGGGTGTTTCATAATGACCAGGAGCAGCTGGTCTTTAATTACCCTCCACAGCTACTGGGAGCTGATGGCAGGGGAGGGGGGGAGAGGAGGAAGAAAGAAAGAGGCAGACAGAGAAAGCTTGAGGGAGGAACCCTGAAATCTCAAGAGGGACAGTGCCAGCGGGGGGGAGAGAGAGGTACATTCAGCCAAGAGCAGAAAAAGAGAGAAGCGTGAGATGAGCCGCCAGGACAGCAGTGCTGGAAGGTCCTGAACCAGCATTATTCCTCAGCCAGGAGTTAAAAGATGTTAATAAAAATAGGATTATTGAGGCACCGTGGCATCTTCTCGTTGGAGGTGTTTCTGCTCCGCTGGGAAAGGTGAAGTGATGTCATCGTGAAATAGCACACAGTCAACAACCACTATGATGCTTCTCTGGATTCAACCCATACACGCCGTCCAGCAGGGCGCAGACCTATTCAGCACCCTGGGAGCAGTGATTGGAGCAGTACCTCAGGGCAACTACTGATCTGAAAGTGAAAGTGACTATCCTTGCCATTGCGAGTACACAGAACACAGTGAACCACAACGAAATTGGACTTCGCATTTAACCCATGCACACAAACACACACCGTGCAGCAGGGGGCAGCTATGAAAGCTGCCCAGGGAGCAGTGATGGGGACGATACCTTGCTCAAGGGTACCTCAGGGCAACCTACTGGTAAGGTTCTTCCGATCCTGCGGCTCCCTAACCACTAGGCCACCGCTGCCTGCTGCCGGTGTTCATATATAACAAAATTCAGCCTTATCTTAGTTTTCTCCTTCCTGTCAACATATTTTCATAGTTCAAAAAAAAAAAAAAAGGCACAGTTACCGCAAAACCCAGGTGCAGTCAATCAGCCAAGACATCAGTTTTTCTGCTTAACTGCTAAATTATAACTACAAAGGTAAATTTACAGAAAAAAAAAAAAAAGTCAAAAGTCTAATTTAATATTAATCCCATTAGAGGTCATCAATTTCCACTCCTTCCTGTCCTCTGCATCTTCCTCCCTCATGCCGATTGCCTGCGTGTCCTCTCTCACCACGTCCAAAAAGTCAAAAAAAAGAAAATGTAAAGTCATATCCACCTTAAAAAGAAAGAAAACAAACAAACAAAAAGCTCCCTGCTGCCAATTCCAACCACTTTGACTAAATCATACCAGAGAGAGTCCCAGCTGTTGGCGATAAACAAATGTTTACCAAATGTTAATTTTCTCATCCAGACCTTCAAGTACCATCTGTTTTAAAACACGGATATTCGAATTCTCAAAAGCGGTTAAGATTCCTGATCCTCGCTCGGCTCGGTGTCCCTGCAGCCTGAACCGCAGCGAGCCTGGCCTGTATTTTCTGTGACGTGGGCACTGCAGGCCTGCAGGGACACATTGATCCACGTCGCAGGCATGAAGGCAATCAGCCTCCACAATTAAACATGCGACCAACGAGGCAGAGCTCAGCTATGGCCTCAAACAAAGCATTTAATGAGAAACAGTGAATCTGGAACAATGTCAGACAAGCTAAATGTCACGGCGGATCCTGGGCACATCTGCGAGAGAACGCTCTGCAGAAAGGAAGTAACAGAGGAGGCAAAAGAGTGGATCTGTATTCGTTTAGCGGAGACACCTGCTGGGAATCGCAGTTACAGTTTAACTTCCCAAACACACCGTGGGGGGGACGACCCCAGGTGACCCCAGCATCAGCAGACCAAAACTAACCTGCCACCTTCTATCGACGCTCGGACAACATCGCCCCTGTTCGAAATTCCTCCGCCAGTCTCCACGGTTGTTTATTAATTCCTCCAGCGGCGGGACAGAGATAATGAATCTCAGGCCTTTATGTGGCGGAGCGAGAGCCAGGCTGGGCTGTTTTAAATCACGTTAAGGGGAGCAGATTACGGACCGGTGGAAACGCTGACTGAACGGGCTTCTCAATCAGCCTGAGTAATCTCATAATTAAAGCAGAGCTGGTTTGGAAAAGGCCCGTTTGTTAATGTCACACTCTGCGCTCAGCCCTCGTCCCTCATGGAGATAAAGACATGAGGACATCCCACGTCCCCGCACCTTTAGACCACAGGCGCCACCGGCAACAACAAAAGTAAGATGCAATCATTTTTATTATTTAAAAAACTAGTGGAAATCCAGAGCAGATTACAAACGTAGCGATTAAACGCGCAGCAGGCGGCAGCCATATCCAGCCCCCGGGGAGCAGTGATGCGGATGGTACCTTGCTCAAGGGTTCCTCAGGGCAACCTTCCAGCCTGGGATTCAAACCCACAACGTTCTGATTCTGGAGCCTCGCTCTTAACCACTAGGCCACCACGGACCCAATCAGAAACATTGATTTCTAGGGGGTTCGAAGATATTTTAGCACAGTAACCCAGTGTCAGCTTCGATAAACAGATATTAGAGACTTTTTAAGCCAATATTAGCACTTCCCCCTCTATCCCAACAAGAACTGGGACAGTCTACCATTAAGTCTATCAAGTATGAAATATGATTGAGCCTATTAGTGATCATTTTAGTACAGACTGGCCAGGACTACCTACAGAGCAGCACTAGTAGCCTAGTAAGGCTACTAGGCAGAGCGAGAAGGTCCTGGTTTCGATTCCCAGGTGGGACGGTCCAGGTCCTATCTGTGTGGAGTGGACATGTTCGCCCCATGTCTGTGTGTTTTCTCCAGGAGCTCCGGTTTCCTCCCACCATCCAAAGATATGATGGTCAAGTAGACTGGAGATGCTAAATTGTGTGTGTGTGTGTGTGTGTGTGTGTGTGTGTGTGTGTGTGTTATGCGCGCACCCTGGCAACCTGTCCAGGTTTTGTCCCTGCCTTTCGCCCTATGAGCTGGGACAGACTCCAGCAACGCCCCCGTGGCTCAGAAAGGCCAGTATTCTGGGCTGAAATAAACAATCTGAGCTTTCAGAGTTTGAAAAATCTGTCAAATTTAAATATTTATCTAAAGCCAGTGTTATTTCTTTTAAGTAAATTTATACAGATTCAGGTATAAATGAGACAAAAGGAAGGAGAGTCGGTTTCACTAAAATCATACAGAGCACTTTCAACTGAACGACTTATTATTTTTAGTAAAATTTTTAGTTTAATGGAGTTCAGGGTTTAAACCAACACAGCTCCGTTTCCCTTGCAGCCCAAAGCATCCACGACATTTAGGGACAGTTTGGGACATTTAGGGCCCAAAGCATCCTAAAACATTTATAGTTCTACCACTAAAACACATCGTGAAGAAGCAGCGTTAGGTCAATCGATATCGACCCGAAAACACACGCGCACGTCTGAGAAAAGACGCTAAGCCTTTAAGAATCGTGGACGTGCTGATCGTTTTGGCCAAAAAAACAAGTCAAAAGCCACTTTCGTAAACATCTTAAGTGCTTAAGTTAAATGCAAGGAGGAAATTTTAAAGCTGTAAATGTCCATTTCCAAACTAATCCGCTTCATTTACGATTTTTCCGCAGCTCATGTGAGATGAGGCCAAGAGGGTTCGTGCAGGAGATCCCCGGAGCCTAAAATCGCCAGAAATTTGAAACGTCGGCCCGAAAATATGATATTTTTAATTATTTGGGGCAGCTGTGGCCTAGTGGACAGGGAGTTGGCCCCCGGATCGGAAGGTCATGGGTTCGAATCCCAGACCATTAGGTTGCCCTGAGGTACCCTTGAGCAAGGTACCGTCCCCATCACTGCTCCCTGGGCACTTTCAATAGCTGCCCCCTGCTGCACGGTGTGTGTAGGTGAAAAGCAGAGGTTGAATTCTGTCGCGTCTCACAATGACGAGCATAGTCACTTTCACTTTCATTAAGCCCGCCGTCCAATCGCATTCATTCAAGTGCGCAGGACCATCATGCCGTTTCTCCACACAGACGCTCACTATAAGAGGATCACACAATCCCACACACGCCCTGAAGGGTTAATCCAAGCATGCCGTTTATCCATTCCCGCCGATTTTCCACGTCGCGTATCCGGCAGGCTCTTCCTCGTGACGTAACGGTCCTCGCCGTGGAGGACGAGCGGGTGGACGGCCGTGTCTTATTGACGCGGAATGAAAAAAAGCCCTGGCTGAGCAGGAACGCTATCTGGGATTGGTTTTTTGAGTGATGGTATTAAGGTTACATAACGCCTTCACTTGCCAAATTAAAACAAATTAATCTCAAAAGGAAGAAAAAAAACAGAACAAGTGTTGATTCTGTTTAATCCATGATTGCTTAGTTAAAAAAAAACACGAAAAAAGGAAACTCAATCGAGCCTGGCTTTGAAGAAAAGCCGCACCTCTCTCCACACCTGCCAAAAATAAAGTACTCCGCAGAGATTTGCTCTGCAGAACAACGTGTTACAACAGGATATCAAAGGAGTGTTTCTAACTCCACATAATCGTGTGTACACAGGCCGGGCTGAAAAGGGGTCACAAGGCAGATGAAGTCAGGCAATATCACACAAATTCCAATCGTACTACCAAATCATGTGACGGGATTCGCAGACGCATCTCGAGCGAGCAGCAGCAGGAGGAGGTCAAGCTCTTATTTTCTGCTGGAATAAAGTTAGCCATCGCTGATTATATACTTCAATCTGAGCTGAAAAACGAAAGCATTTCCCTTTGATCTGATAGTTACAAAGTCAGGTTTAATAAACGGATCCCGAGTGATCTGGAAAGCTCCGATCCGAGACCACTGTTTACAGCGATAGTAAATGGAACCAGACATCTGAAAGGGTCAAGCTCCACACAGAAGGTTATTTCATCAAACGTATCTGAGGCATCGTTTTATTACAGTTTTGAAAGGATTTGGCCCAGAAGTTTCAACTTCATTGAAGGTACACGCAGGTTTTAAGGCATAACAGCCCACGATAGGATCAGATTTACTACTATTTTGACATCAGCATTACACAAAAACACTTTAGAGGAAAAGAAATGCCCATATTTGGGTTACAGATAGCCCCTTTTGCCATCACTGGGAAGAAATCTGAGCCTTTCCATTTCTTTGAGAACCAATCTCCTCAAACTTGAACGTCTCAACCACAGAATTAAAAAATAAAGACCTTTTCCTTTTAAGGAAAGCTTTGGTTTACTCTACTCACAGACCACTGAAATAAATAAATAAATAAGATTTCAGTTTTTCAGATGCTGTCATGCAGAGTGAAATTTGGTGCATTATAACAGGGAGTCTCTCTGGAGCTACAAGAGGATAAGGGTCTTCAGGGCTGCTGAAAGAACCCACAAATATTCATTTGTGCAGAAAATCAGTCAGAAAAATCTTCTGATTAGTTTATAGAAAGCCAATCCTCTCTTGGATACACTTGAAATAAAGCCCAAGAAATACTCTGAGATGTTCCAGTTACTTTGAGCATCTGAATCCCTGCAGAGACGCCCCTAAAAAGGCCAGTTACACAAAGGTGATTATCCACAATCACAAGGTCGCTCACTATTCATGCTCCATTTCATTGAACCAGCATGTCATTATATAAGGCTCAGTCAATTACGGCCCACGCCCAATGGAAAGGGTCAACAGGAGCAGCTGCAGGTGCAACTAAAACCTCGTCCTCGCGCAGAGAGGACTCGCCCAGAGAGCTGCGGGCCAGTAAGTCTTACCTCGCAGAGCGGCGATCCTGCTGCCTTCTTTACACCGTCCTGGCTCGGAGAACCAGCCCAACGTCCCGCCATTATTTCATTTCAATCCAAGACCAAGGCGAAGTTCCTTTAGTGCCCACATTGAGGGGACAAGACGAGAGGGGTGGGAAAAAAACGGTTTGGGGTACAGGTGCTGAGAAAATCCCAAAAACAAGCTGAAAAACGTCCCAGGATTTGTTCTAATCCACACCATCTGCTCTTCTCATGTTCGCTGGCCTTGCAATCCTGCGGTGAAAAAAAAGGACAAAGTTACTGATAAACATTCCCAATTATTTTTTCAACTACTTTAAAGTGCACCCACAGCTCGTTTCCATGTGTCTGATAGAAATCGAAGATCAGTAGCAGCCACACATGAGCCTAAGGTCACCATATCCAACATCAAGTATCAGCTACAGCAGCATAAAGGCCATGAAAACTACTGAGAAGAAGAGATGGAAATCTCTTAAGTGATGCAGAACTAGTCATTCGACATCAGTACCCTACCTCACTAATGCCAGCATGGCTGACTGCAATCAGAACCTCACCAAAGTCTAGTGTAGAGCAGAGGCAGGGGAGGAGGGACCTGTAGGTGTCCACAAACCTTTGGACAGATAGCTAAACAGCAGAGCTGCCCACATCCCATCAGTGAGTGGGAAGTACAAGAAAAGAGGGAGAAGCTTCTGTTTTTAGCAGGTAGAAGACAAGGTGTCACCCCAATCCCAAAAAGTGTAAATCCCCAAGACAGACTTGGACTGGAGGAGAAGCAGAAAATCTGGGCCAGCTTCAGGTACTGACCAAGTGCCCTACAATAAGGGCCCTAAAAGCCAGTTTGCAATTCATAATACAACCCTAGTGTGAGCACCACAGTTTGAACATGCTCTAAAGGCTGCAATGGATTTCCAACCCAGGAGTTTGATAAACCTGAGCAGACAGCCCGGTGTCATCAGCTGGAACTTCTGGAGCTCCTTTCAAGATAAAAAGAAGCGAAAGGAGCCCATTAAGATGGCTCAATTTCAAAAAAGCATCACAGCTGAAATGGGTCACCAGGGGTTGGTACAAGCTACTCAGTAGTACCTGAAAAGTGACCCTCTCTACTTTCAAGAACCTTGTGAGGAACATCTCCTCCTCTAACGCCTCCAGCACCCAAAACTCACACTTGCCCCTTCTTCATCACCACGTATCCTTGTTTTAATATTACTTTATGTAATTTCACATTGTGTGGCACTTAATGTCCATCTGCAGCTCTTGCTTCACTGTAGCTTGAACCCGGTTCCTCACATGTTCCTCACATGTTCCTCACATTTTAGCATCTACTAAACAAGCGAACATAAATATCTATTTCACAAAGCAGGATTCCTGAGATAACGAAAGCCGAAAGCTGAGGATTGTCTTACAGGAACAGCGCTCAGTTCTTTCCAGACTTGACTTCGGTCTTAAATGATCAAGTCCTCTAGGTTGTCAATCACATACACAGAAACGAGAACAATGTCCCTCCAGGACAGAAGACAACGTTAAACTACACAAACACAAGACAGAACTTCACACACAGCCAACACACACCTGAGACATTAGCAGATATTAGTGTTCAGCAGTGGGTCATTAAAAGTGCAGAAGAAGAGTGTCATTAATAAATCACTTCTTAAACGTGGAAACTGTCACCGGTAAAACACGAAACCAGGTTTAGAAACGTGCAATTGGCAGTGATGCAAGTGTAAATGTGAAAATCAGTACTGGTTCAGGAAATAACAGTTATCTGGCTCTCTTCCACCTTGAGGAACCCTCCCCCAGGTGTTCTATAGATGTTCACATGCAGAACATAAGAAAACAGAGAACAGGTGAGAAACAGAGTCCACTGCTGCCTTCTTATTATTCTTATGGATATATTTGAAAAACACATACAAAACATAAACAGGGCGCACAAGAGGACAACAGAAACAGAGCGTTACAAATCCCAGTGTGTCCACTCCTACCTGTTAGAGGCAGTCCAGCCTGGGGCCGAAGTGAGAGCCATCGTTTCAGCGGGGAAGGAAAATCAGGCAGGCTCAAAAAGCCATGAAAATCTTTCTGCCTGCTGCCTCCACTCCTGTTGCCTCCGCTGCAGACTCCTGTGTCTGCTGCCGCTCACCTACCTGTTATTATTAAAAGCCATTGCAGCAAAGCGCGCGCGATCAGAACGACAGCGGCGTCCCGCACTTCAAAGCGCAATCAGGCGGTGACGTCGTCGACATTCCACTCCGCTGTTGCTTTGAAGTGGAGAAAAAAATGCAAAACAAAGCGAGGATTAAAAAAACAAACTGCCACTCAGTGTATCCAGTTGAAGCAGCGATGTGACTCTCTCTCTCTCTTCCCCTCTCTCTCTCTCTCTAAACAGCAACACAAATCCCCGCCCACTCCTTCTACCACACGAGACTGTCGACCAATAGGATGCGAGTTTCTGTTCGAGGCGTCTGTTTTCCACCAATCGTGATCGACCTCACACCCTGCCAGTCAGTTGGTTCGTTAGTGAGTGAGTGTGTGTGTGTGTGTGTGTGTGTGTGTGTGTGTGTGTGTGTGTGTGTGTGTGTGCGTGCGTGCGTTAGTGTGTGTGTGTGTGTGTGTGTGTGTGTGTGTGTGTGTGTGTTTAGCTCTTTGTGGGGACCATATGTTTTCAGAACATGTTCTGGGGACACACTTAATTGCACAAGAAATATGGACCCAAGGATTAAACAGAACAGGCTCAAAAGATGAAATAAAAACGTAGAAACTGAAACAAACGAAATGTAATAAAAGAACAACATCTGACAAACCTTGTATAATGTTTTAAATGTATTTGAACATTTTAGCACGTTATGAAAAGTAAAAAGTGAACGTGACAACCGTTGTCATTGCGAGGTCACAGCACACGTGAACCACAACAAAATTGGACCTCTGCATTTAACCCATGCACCAGTGGACAGCTATTGAAAGTGCCTGGGGAGCAGTGATGGCGACTGTACCTTGCTCAAGGGCACCTCAGGGCAAACTACTTGTGAAGGAATCGAACCCACAAGCTTCCGATGCAGGGCCAACTCCCTAACCACTAGGCCACCGCTGCCCCTTATGTTAGTTTTTTGAACATATTTAAACCTATTTAGACTGAACTTTTGAACAAATCTATCAAAGGGGAATATCACCAGTTTCTACATTCCTTGCATTTTTAAATGTAGAAGACGTGAACCGAGTCTGAGTTGGTTTGGTGTGAAATGGGGCAGCGGTGGCTTAGTGGTTAAGGAGTTGAAAGTGTCACCCCGGCTCAGAAGATTGTGGGTCCGATTCCCTCAGCAGTAGGTTGCCCTGAAGTACACTTGAGCAAGGTACCGTCCCTGTCACTGCACCTCGGGTGCTTTCAATAGCTGCCCCCTGCTGCGTATGGGTGAAACAATGACAAGGGAAGTCACTTTTTTTTCACTTTCACTTCAACTGATCCATCCTTCAGAAACTTGATGGTGGTGAATGGAATCAGACATTTGTCCCCAAGTCCCCTGATAGTTATTATTACACAAACTAGTAGTGGAGATACTGCCTTTCTTCAGCCTTCTGTATGAACACTCTGGAGATGTGTGTGTATGTTCACTGGTGGGTTTTGTAAATGGTCATCTATGTGACAACTGGTTCCATTCACCACCAATGTAATGGGATTTCTCCAGTGTGTCATTTCACACCAGACACATGCAGAAAAACAGTGAATTACACAGATATTTTACAACAAACTAATCCACAGCTTATGTTAATAATAATATTAATAATAATAATCCTTTATTTATGTGGGATTTATATGGGATGTTCCTTCAGAGAATGCAAAGGGAAGACCCCACAAAAACAGGAATACAAAGATGTGTGTGTGTGTGTGTGTGTGTGTGTGTGTGTGTGTGTGTGTGTGTGTGTGTGTATACAGCCTATTTCCTAGTCCCATCCTTTACTCCATGGTGTGCATTAGGTTCATTTAATTACCTGATACATTTCCTCAACCATAAAAGTCTGGCACCATCCCGGGACACATTATATTCATGTTGAAACAAGTATAATGTCTAAAGTAGGTTGCCAAGATACTCAGACCAATAATGGACTGGACATTTTGTCCATCTGATAGATCATGTCAGGACCACAGCCCAATAGTAGCCCAGTTTTTATGATATTCTTCTTCTTCTTCTTCTTCTTCTTCTTCTTCTTCTTCTTCTTCTCTCTCTCTCACTACATCCAAACCTCCTATGTCCTTCCTCTTTTCCTCTTTCCTGGCAGCTCCATCTTCAACATCTTTCTCCTGATATACATCTTTTCTCTGGAGAGACATGTCCAAATCAATCTTGCTTCTCTAACTTTGCCCATTTTTTACCCATTGTAACCGCATTTATTTATAATCAATAAAATGGTAATATTTTTATATTATACTGCTTTGTCATTATTAAGATTTGATTAAAAACAAAAGGGTCAAAATGTAAAAAATGTAACAAGTTTTCATCATATCTACAAAGCTACAGTCATGAGTGATCTATTATTTGTGAGGCCTTGTAACAGTTCTGTGCCAGTAGAGGGCTCCCTTCTCTGATTGTGCACACCTGGGCATTGGGTGCCAGGTGTGCCTCATTGGGGACTGGTGTTATAAGCCCAAACGAATCAGAGCAGGGCGCTGGTCATTCTGTGTGCTTACTTCTGTGTTTATTAATGTTCTGTTTTACACGTTATGTTTAGTATATTTAGTTTGAGTTCTGTGCACATTTTCTGTCATTAAAGTTTTGTACAAAGCTCTTGGTTCTGTGTTGACGTCCTTCCCACACCACCACCGTGACAGGCCTTCAGAAGCTGGAATGAATAGGGTCACAGAGGACACCATCGCCTTGGCAACACACGCTACACTCATTAACCTGGACTATTAATATATAAATATATATATATATATATATATATATATATATATATATATATATATATATATATATATATATATATATACACACACAGCATAGTTGTGAGACTGCCATCTACTTATACATAGATTTTTATTTTAATATCATATCGTATATAAAAGTATTCTACCTCTCCTTGGATGAGGGGGATAGCTCCTATGGCCTTCTGCAGGGCCTTAACCTCAGCTGCAGGTCCAGTAATTAGAGATGTTCCAGTGTCCACAATGGCCTCACAGCCTCCCTTACAAAGGGTCAGTTGACTGCCAATCTTCATGCTGGGGGGGCACATTTACCTCCATTAACACCAGCAAAATTGCAACTACACTTGTTCCTCCAGATGACCAAAACAATGCTTATAGCTCAGTGAAAATTTACAGATGGCCAAAGTATAGGAGAGATTTAAACCAAGCACTTAACCTNTATATATATATATATATATACGTGCTCCTCATTGATTACAGCTCAGCATTCAGTACCATGTTAACCCCTATTTAAGGACTCATGCAGACACAGGGTCCATGAAGCTCACAAAAGCCTCTGTTTCCTGAGGAGGCTGAGGAAGTTCTGCAGATGCACTAGAGCTTGAGGACAGGGAGCGTATGGTACAGCCTGGTATGGGAAAGAGCACTGTGTACAGCTGAACACTAAGGAAAGAGATAGAGATGGCAGAACACAGCTTAGGTAGCTGTCTCCTTGACTTTGAGGTCATTTTTGTCCCAGTGATGCTTGAGAAAGGCACACAGCATGAATAACAACCTAACCCACCATTAGCACGCTGACATGCATGACATGTTTCACCAAAAGTCCCAGGTAAAGTTTAATTATCAAGGCATCAAGCTACTGAAATCACATGCAAAAGATCACTTGCTACTTTTGCCTTGTACTTTACCCAGGATGCAACATTTCTGATTACAATGTCCAGGTTTATATTATTACTAATAAATACAATTTCATATATTTTACATTTAATTATATTTCATACCTTTATACTTTACTCAAATCTCAGTTCAGATCATGCATGGCAGACATAAAAAGCATAGAAAAAGGAAATTCCTATTTGAATTATTTTTATTAATTTAATCATATATTATTTGTGTCCTAATGCTGAGTTTACTGGATATTATTGTCCAGGATTTTTCATTCTACAGTTGACCAAGTGTTAACTAAACTGAACTAAATAAATATTTAGTTCATGCCTTACAAAGTTTCAGCATAACAAGGGACTGATTTAAGAGCCAGTTTTAGAGAAAAAAAACTCTAGGCCTTCTGGAAGTTCTAGATTTGTCGACAAATTTAACATTTGTTGACAAATTTATTGCAGAGAATTTTTCTTAACCTCTTGTTTGGGGTGTGTCTCTGGGTGAGTCTGGATGAGGACATGAACTGCAGTCATACTTGCAATCTAGGGACACGAAAACCAACATTTGCAAACATGTGGGAACTACTAAATAAGGCTTCGTTATTGATCTCTGAACATCTCAATGTTTCTCCATGGCTGCCAGAGTGCTACCTAACTCCATTATTGTGACATATAGGACATGGATGCCACATGGAGCTAAAGAATGCATGAAGAAAAGAGTTTACAGCTCATCTGGACGAAGACAAAGAAAGCCAGTGTTGTGCTCGGCTGCCTCTCCGTGGCACAATGGACCTGGGACAATGGTGGGGGGGTGTCCTTGTGACCCGTTCTGGAAAAGAAAAAAGCTCCCAAGTCTCAAAGAGGGGGCTTTCTTTTTGCTATTGTTTAAAGACCTTGTGCACGGCCCCCCAAAAACAATGCTGGATTTAATAGCATATGTGTGGATACCCCAGTTTAAAGAGATATAAAACCAAAATTTTTATTCATGTACTAAGCTGGTTATGTAGTTATTCAGAGGCAGAAGACAGGTGCACTGGTGCTGAGCTCCTGCTAACAGGCTCTGGACACATGTGATCAACATCAAAAGACATCCTGACCATAAAATAATGCAGTTAAATGGGGGAGTCACTGTAGTTTTCCAAATGTTCTTTATAATGCAGTCATTTGGGATGCAAATAGCCTTTTAGAGTGGCTTGATTTCAATGGGGGAAATGAAACTGGGGTCAGATCTCTAACAGCAATATAGCCATTTCCTGTCATCATTAATGAACCTCAGGTGTCTACTAAGTGTCTATATGTTTAGATTTTTCCTTTCAATGGCCTGCATGTAACACTCCTCCAACTGAAATGACTTTCCAAATTTCTATAAAATGATATGTTTATTTATTTAGAGGTTTTAGAGGTGGATGTCTGGTTCCATTCTTCACCACTGAACAGCTTTGACTCTGGAAGTTACTCTTATGTAGAAATTTGTCAGTAAAAAGTCAGTGGAATTTCCCTTTAAAGTGTTCTGAGAATTCACATCTCCTTTAAAATCATTACAATTTAGATTGATGGCCTATGTGAAGAAAAGGATGGTGCATATTTTTTGGTTGCTGTCATAAATTTCTCCCACATAGAACTCTGGAGTCGACCCTTCTCCTGAGGGGGTGGATGTATATTTAATTGCTTACATGTTCAGAAAAGATGTTTTACTTAAATTTTAATGCATCTTAGATTTCTTAGAATTCTTTATTAATGATATTTTATTGGTTTCCCAATATCCAGACCCATTTAACAGAGGAAATACCACTCCTTGGTGTGTTTATCAGTTCAGCTCATGCATGGCAGAGATAAAAAGCATAGAAAAAGGAAAGTGGATGGTGGAGAAAAGGCGTGTATTGAGTGTGTGTCCGTGACGGGAGAACTAGTAGAGACGGTGATGAAAGTGAAGCGGTGAAGTTAATGTTGATTATTTTCAGTAGATTGTTTTTATTGGAGTTGAAGTTCGAGGCTTTAATAGTCTTTAATTCTATTAATATGGAGTGAGATTCAGTTCACTTTCAGCACAGACAGACGCTTCAGAGGAGACACGTCTCACTTTACACTCTCAGTACATTCCTGTACTTTTTACTTTATACTCAGTACATTCCTGTACTTTTTACTTTCTGCTCTGAGTAAATTCCTTTACTTTTTACTTCATACTCTCAGTACATAGGGCAGCGGTGGCCTAGTGGTTAGGGAGTTGGCTCCGCATCGGAAGATTGTGGGTTCGATTCCCACCCATGTGGGTTGCCCTGAGGTACCCTTGAGCAAGGTACCGTCCCCATCACTGCTCCCTGGGTGCTTTCAATAGCTGCCCACTGCTGCACGTGTGTGTATGGGTTAAATGCAGAGATCCAATTTCGTTGTGGTTCATGTGTGCTATGCCGTGACCTCGCAATGACAAGGGTTGTCACTTTCATTCCTGTACAGTTTAATTTAATATAATACTTTTTACTATTTGTTTCACAAAAATCTGTGCACTTTTTGCCCCTTTGCTCAGTTTTCATGGCTGGGGTGAAATGTCATCAAAATCGACTAAAGCAGCCTATATGATGCCTGAACTTGCTGGAATCAACCTTCATAGATGTTGATGGAGACTTATTGTATGTGTAGAGGCCTTACCTGTTTAAAGAAACATGCGAAATTATTGTACAAATATTTTTAAATCCTCAATCAGAATGACAATTGCTCCAAACAAACAATAAACAGTTTTCCAAATGATTAGGTTAATTTTAGATCACCTGAGTTGCATGGGTAATTGGATTAGATTGATTAGAAAAGTTATTAAATAGATAGCTATAGGCAGACAGACAGACAGACAGATAGAATTGCCCTCTAACTTACTTTCACACCTTTGGAGTGCAGTATACGTTGCACACTTCTCATGGTACTCTTTGGGATGAATAATTTTTCCGGTGAATGAGACACATCACACAATGGCCAAACGATGGGGACGGTGTGGTGAACTGAAAGAGCAGCTGGTCTCACAGCATGCAGCTCTCACTCAACTGCTTCAATGTCAGATTCGCTGCCTGGGAGCAAGTCTTCACTGCAAACGATCTATAAAGAACCACCTGTTAAGCTAAGTTTTTGCACACAGTAAGTCTGGTATCATTTAAACAATCGCAAATCCAGCGAGTCGCGGCCATTCAGCGAAACTAAATCCAGATATCCAGTCCCAGTGTTGCAGAGAATACATGCACAATGCACTTTTTGTCTCTTTTGTATATTCACGGTCTACCTGTACCAGTCTCTTTTTCCCTCCCCTCAGTGGTGCACTGCAGAGAAATCTGCCTGGCTTTTTGTCTCGGTCTCTTTCTCTCCGCCCCCCCAAACAGGCCCTACTCGCCAGAGCTGAGTGGACAATGGCCACCATGTTCCTGTTGAGGTGTGGATGGAGCGTTTATCAGGGAGGTAAGTTAACCGTTCCTAAGTGCTGATGCCTGATAAGGGGGAAGGAGGCCCTGCCGAGTCCACAAAGAGTGCCTTTGTCGTTTTTGCCACATGGAGCAAAAAGTGCACCTTTATCCATGGGACAAGAGCAGGCTTTTCCCCCTCACACTAATCCCTGCACTATACATTGGATACCCTGGGTGGATCTGAAAGACTTCTGTTCCCTCATGCCTTACTTACATGAGAAGCATTACAGCTGAGACACCTCCTCTAAGCCACCTGGGGTTCTACTGTATAGGAGAGCAACCTGATACCCCATTCATTCCACATTTGAGAAGTGTTTTAGGGGTCCTAGCACCAAAGGTGGCTAGCTATTGAAATGGTTAAGATTTTTCTTATTATTATTCTCTTAAACAGCCCAGGTAACAAAAACTGTAAGTCATTAGAGCACTAAATTTGGAGGAAAGGTGAAGTATGTCCCTCGCTAATGCTTTTGCCTATACATGAATATATAAAGGGACTCACAAAGGCCTGATGGTGGAGCTATTTTAAGACCTGGCGACAAAATTATTCACTTTCTTTTGCTCCTTCATGAAAACCATGACTTTGTACAATTTGATTGTTTCATTTGTAAGTCAGTGTGGAACATAACAAACAAAAAACTGTTTTTTGAAACCAGTCAGGCACTGGACTGAAAATAACAACCAAAAACTTTGTCCTAAACAAAACAAGGGAGAACATTTTAGAACAGTGTGAATGGGGTAGAACGTTCATTCATCATTCATCATTCATTATTCATTCATTATCCCTCTACTCAGCTTATCCCGGGAAGTGTCCCGGGATGCTTGAATCTGTCCCAGAGCAACCACTGTGAGAGGATCAATTGAGAACATATGGAAAACATTATGCAATAGTATAAATGAAGAACACTGTAGTGCAATGTCATGAAAAACATTATAGACCAGGGTCAGTGAAGAATTTTTCTGGAACACTGTAAATGGAGAATGTTCTAGAATAGTGGGAATGGGGAGATCTGATGAACTCTAGTGTCCTTCTGCTGGTCACAAAGCAAAAATGAACCAAACTGACTCTATTTTATTCACATCAGTGATGAATAAGTGCAGGACATGCCGAAGAAAATCTGATGGATGAGATGTTTTGGGCTCCCGGTTCAGAAGGATTAAAGAGCACGTGTCCACATGAAAGATGATTAGAGACACCATTGGTTATGCCATATTCCACAACCATGATTCATAACACCATGGTTAAAGGTGTCATTGTTATATTATAAACTTCTGGTCATGTTCTATTCCAGATGTTCTTTTGAATCATGAATGAAACCTCAGGGTATTTCATGATTCAGACTGATTCATACACAGATCTTTGGTTCTGTTTTTACTGATGTACTTAGATCACAGGTAGAACCTTTGCCTGCATTCTATTCCACGGCGATCCATAACACTAACCCTGACTAGAACTTGCAGTTAGATTATAAAAGTAACATCAGGCTGGGATCTGTTCCAGAGGCCATTGAAGTGAAAGTAAAGTGATAGTGACTAAATGCCATTATGAAACACTGCACAGCACACAGTGAACTACAATGAAATGTTTTCATCTGCATTTCACCCATAAACACCATTCAGCAGGAGGCAATGAAGGGGACGGTACCACAGGACGACCTACTGGTCTGAGATTCAAACCCAGGACCTTCAGATCCTGGGAATAGATCCTAAAAACTAGACCACCACTGCCTCATCATGTACTGCTGTTAAATTATAAAAGAAACTTGGTTAGGTTCTATTCCAGATGTAGTGAATCGATAATAAGATAGTGACAGAATGTTAATGGAACCACTGGTTGTGATACAATCCAGATATAACCGTTAGATCACAAATGGAACCCTTGGTTACATTCCACAGCAGTGTTCCATAACGACAAGGTTACATGTGACTTGATGTCATTGTTATATCATAAACAGAACTCTCATTTGGTGTTCTACTCCAGATGGGATTCTCAGATCATGACTGGAAGTTCTGGTTATGTTCTTTTTCAGATGTTGGAATGAATCATAAACGATGTTCTTGAATCAGAAATAGAACTTTGGGTTACATCCAAATGTTTCTTCAGAGGTTTCTGTCTGTTTTTATTGTCCAATCCCTTGCTTTTGGAACACATGGATGTGTGTTTACCTGCTGATCCCAAAGGAGGTTGCAGAGAAACTTAATCCTTAGATTTTTTTGACAGTGACCAAATTATGAGGGTGTGTGTGCAAGCATGCAGTACTTGGTAAGTTACGGTCTGAATAGTTTGGACAGAAGCGGAAGCCTGAGAGTGATGGATGTACAGTTTGATGAAAGTGTTCATTGTTCGAGAGTGACGTCAGGACTCCAGAGTGGGCAAGAGCAAGTTCTTAGGATGGATTAGTGGAATTCCAGAAATAGCAATTTTAATAGGACCATTTCCTGTGAGGGCTTCATGTGTGTGTTTTTTTTGGGGGGGTGTAGGTAGGTAGGTAATTGAAAGTTACTCACATATAGTTCCAACTTGAACCAATCTCTTGTGATGATCCATCACCAGCCTTCATTTCCAGAACTAATCATTCACCCCCAGCACTGAGGATTAGCCTCAGGACTGTGTCGGATTGGAAATATGTGTTTTGATGATGCAAGTGAGTGTGTGTTGTTATCTGTTAGGCATAGAGCCATCACAGCTAATTATTCACCCCCCCCCCCCACCACCACCACCCTCAAACATTCCAGTGAGGATTTCATCAAACGTTCTGATGAGTGATTCACGTTTCACAAAAACAGACTTTCTTAGGCTCCTGGAGTTCACAAACCTTCTACAACATCTGATGAAGATCTGAAGACTCCACGATACATGCATTAACCTTTCACGACAACTAGCATAAACCAATATAAACATTTATATATACCCTGTTTCCATCAAGTCCTAGTTGTCCTAACATTTTCCCAGGCAAAAAGCCTACACAGCCTGTAAGCTTGCTGGAACAAGCTTTTATGAAAGGTTTATGTCATGAAGCCTAACACTGATCTTCAGCAGGATCATCTTTTCAGGTTGTCTGTATCTGATGTTTATTATCTTGTTTCTTTCTATGAGGAATTCTTAAGTAATTAAAGTTATTCAACTACTTTCACATCATCCCCCTCTTTCCTCAAAGGTAGTTTTTTAAAACAGGCTGGTTATTTATAAAAATGAATGAAAGTAACAATAAAACTCAGGCTTTGAGTGACAGAACCAAAGTCACTGCAGGACAAAGTGTGAAAATGATCTAAAAACTAAAATAACACTTGATTTTTGTCTCACTTTTGGGCCAAATTAGTAAAATCTCTTTACATTGAACTTGTGAAGGGAAATAGAGAGTCAATTCACACTGAACTGACTTTTAACAAGCATAGACTATGCAGTTTAGCAACAATTACTACTATTTCAATGAACACTTCAATTAATTTAAGCCTTTAAGTCTATTTTTTGAGACCGTGTGGACCTGAAATTGGTCTAAAGGCAAAACTTACCAGATTCTGAACTAGGCTTATCAGAAAAACCTATAGATAAAACTTCCTCTTCACTGAATGTGATTTTTTTGTGTTTATGGCCGGTTTAGTCGAATAGAGGGGAAATAGAACAAAAATATTATTAAAATGTACTTTAAAATTTGATTTGAAGAAGTCATGTTTTCTGGACAAAGATGAAATCTTCTTCAAAGATGAATGCTAATAACTAACGCACATTGGTACCAAAAACTTTGGCCTAATTTAGCAGCAAATACGGTCATCACCATTTATTTATGTATTTATTTCATTTTTAATTGAAGTTAATTTAATCCAGAATCAATGTATTTTTTGCAGCAAAAAAATAGAAATTGTGCAAAAAATGATGCAGAAAAGGGATGTTTTCAAGCGTGTTTGTATCGTGGAAGTGTGTTTATGTGGACGTCTGTATTAAAGCTGCACAGAGGAGTTGCAGTTGAAGCTGAGAGACCAGTTCTCTTCAAATTCCAATAACAGAATTTAAAATGCCAGCTCAGGAACACCAGGGTCAGCCATGGTGCTGAGTGGGGCTTTAACTGCATGTTCATGGCAGCAGTGCTGCGTTTTCTAGCCGTGAGGTGCCGTAACTGATGGCAGATTGCTGGTTCCAGTGTTGGTGCCATGCTCACACCCGGGCTGAGTCATGGAAAGTGAGTTTTTGTGTGTGTGTGTGTGTGTGTGTGTGTGTCTGTGTCTGTGTGTATGTATGAGACACATTCTACTCTCTGCAAAACAGCCTATGCTTCGTATTTTACACCCCACCTGCAGAACTGCTCCTTTTCTGCTGGCCTAGCTCAGAACCCCTGCAGCCATGAATGCTCAACATAATTTTATTAGACTTTATATCCAGATCTGCTCCAAACGACTAAAGCTCAATCATACAGGCTTATACTCCTTCTCAGGCTTTGAGTTCTTCTGAGGAACGTCGTCTGGCATTGCTATCCCTTCACACAAGGCATCCTCAGTCCAGAGTGTTCTCATTCTTGGTTCCCAGATGGTGGAACTCATCTCTTCTAAGAGCACCTCCTCTCCTAATACCTCTAACCATTACTGTTGAGAAAGTCACTTATTTGGTCCACATCCTTTTTGGTGCATCCACATTGTGTCCTACATGTTCAAACGTAGAAAACTCTTTAAATGTAACATTTTCAAACAGAGCTTCATCTTCATAGAAAAGCATTGACTCATAAAAGAGATGTTGTAGTGGAGCTCCTTCCAGTATCTTGAGATTAGAGAGGTAATCCTCCTGCATCAGTCCCTGAACTAACCAGGGATGCGGGAAGTGAATCATCATTGAATGTCTCATTATTTGCTACAAAAGGGGAAGATTTATTATATTTATAAGATATATTATATATAGAAAAGAATTATAGAAACGTCAGAAAGTCAGTTCCTCAGTTCCTCCAGCTGTGATGGTGCTGCGTCTCATGGAGAATGGCTTTGTGGAAGCCGCAATGGCAAATCACACAATTTTTCGGCATGGTCCTTAGCGATGATTCTCACTGGCCTTGCGTGAGACGTGATTTTCCGTTTACTGGCTGTTCCTTGCTCGGACTCATTAAACTTCCCTAAGACTTCAGCTGTGCATGTTTTCTCTTCATTACATTCAGCAAAAGGCTGACGAGGCAAGAGGATTGAGCCTAATACGGACAAGCTAAAGCAGATGAGCAGAAGATTGCAAAGAGTTTTTGGAGGATTTTGAAGGGAGCATCAGCCCGGACTGTATTTATCTCTTTATCTCGCAGCCCCCATGTCAGGGCAGTAAATTTCCACCAAAGCTCATCGCCTGTTTGATATCTCCGATAAGCAGTGACAGACGGGCAGTAAATCACAGTTTTGTGCATCTTCGGTTTGCTCAGGTGCAGGTCAGATCCCTGGGAAGTTTCTATTTTTAATAAAAGGAGGAATAAATCAGTATTTTATGGTCATTCGCTTGAAAAAAAAAAGTCAGCTCAAGGCTCCTACGCCCTGTCGAAGGCACATTCATTTATTTATCTTTTTTATTCATTTTTCTTTATGGTTGTAAAGGTACGAAAAGTTCCATGCCCTGACCTGCTGCTCTAGAAGGCTCTGTGCAAAAACTCTCATTCACCTTGGACTGACTCTACAACACAGCCTCGAGGCACCTGGGACAGAAAGGTTGATGGAGAGTAAAACAGATATGGCTTTATAAATACTTGAAGTTGAACAGGTAGGAATCAAGTAGAACATTATAGAGGAGCATTAGTATTGGACAACATTCCAGAAGATCATGAACAAGGGAGAACATTTGAGAACAATGTCGATGGGGTAGAACGTTCATTCATTATTCACCCCTTATCCCTCCTGGGATCCTTGAGTCTGTCCCAGAGCACCCAGAGTGACAGGAACAATCGAGAACATAATGGAGAACCTAATACAATAGTATTACATGTAAATGAAGAATATTGTAGAGTAATATCATGAAAAACATTATAGATCAGGCTCAATGAAGAATTTTTCTAGAAGACTATGAATGGAGAATGCTCTGGAATAGCAGGAATGGGAAGATCTGATGAACTCTGTCCTCCTGCTGGTCAGAAAGCAAAAATGAACCAAACTGAGCACTTTCTATTCACATCATTGATGAAAGAGTGTGGGACGTGTTGAAGAACATCTGATGGATGAGATGTTTTGGGCTGATGGGCGAGTCCCGGTTAAGATTAGCACCCGCTGAGCTGTCCTGATATGCACATTTGAGGAACCCATTGGATTACGTTCGTTTTCAGAGTGTACTGTTTATCTAAAATGCAGATGTAATAATTTATTATCAGCTCTGAGATCCATGCGTTTCTCTTTCCATCGTGAAAATGAAAGGGATGGTAATCCTGTTCCAGAACATAAATGCCAGGTAACCAATGAATGAGCAGTTTATTCCCTACTGCGAACAAAATCCATGCAGCTGAAGGTCAGAAATTGACATTAAACACATGCAATTTCCTGAACATATAATGATCTTCTGAACATATAATGAATGTCTTCATTTCTTTCTATTTTTAAGGAAACATTGCTGGTGCCTTTATCTTCAGCATGTTGAGATTAAATAAAAGAAATGAGAACAAATGTTTTAGTGCTCCAGGCTGAAAAGTGCATAAAGATACAAGGTTCTAGATAAAGTTATTCTACCCACAGCATTCAGCATCGGCAGTAAATGAATCACCTGATCATCTGGAATCATCTGCACCTGTTTCTTCACTGCTTCATGTCTTAAGCTAGACGCTTTGTTCTGCTTGAAGGTTCAGACGTAGATCACTGTGTGGATTAACCAACACAGAACTATCAAACTGCTCAGGTACAGAGACTGGACTGAAAATGAGAGACAACAACACTGTCCTTCAGGAAGATCCGGAGAACTGCTCAGGTACAGAGACTGGACTGAACATGAGAGACAACAACACTGTCCTTCAGGAAGATCTGGAGAACTGCTCAGGTACAGAGACTGGACTGAAAATGAGAGACAACAACACTGTCCTTCAGGAAGATCTGGAGAACTGCTCAGGTACAGAGACTGGACTGAAAATGAGAGACAACAACACTGTCCTTCAGGAAGATCTGGAGAACTGTTCATCAACAAGACATTAAAATACAAGACATCCTGGATCTTTGGAAGGAAAATATAAAGAAACAATTGGATAAAGACTTCTACAGAATCCTAAATTTATTAAAAATTAGCCTATAAAAAAAGCCTGTCATATAAACCAGACTAAGAACATTCGTTTTTAATTATTACTTATAGTCAGATTGTCAGATCATCCTGCTGATGCTCGTTAGTTTGAAGGTTGGTATGGAAACATCTACTCAGCCGGTGGTCCGTCGTATTAGACTTTATACTTCTGCTTCCCCGTCTCACTGATCACACAGATGTGCTGCAGAAGGAGAAAAAACACAACCTAATGAGAAACTCCGCTGATTCACCATGTTGACCTGACATCTGACACAGTGCTTGCTGGGAAACACTGAATTTTACCAGCCCACTTGTACCCCATTCATCACACTGACCACACTGACCAGATACTCCCTCTCTCTCTCCCTCCCTCTCTCTCTCTCTGTCTATCTATTCTCTCCTTTTTCTCAGAACCCCAGCAGCTCCAGACCTGCAGACACATTAGAGCTCATAGGTCTTACATTGAGGTCTCTGAAGTACTCGTTGTAGTCCAGTGCATATCCCACAACGAAATGATTCGGGATGAGAAATCCAACATCTGAAGACATGGTTAAAATACATACATCAATAAATAAATGCAGCAAACATTTTTTTAGCATAGTAAAAGTTTTAAAGTTGCAATTAAATGTAAAAGTTGGAATTAAAACATTAAAAGTTGCAGCTACAGAAAGGTTGAGTGGAAGCACAAGGTGTTTCTAATAAAGTGGCCAGCAAGTGGAAGTGCAAGGTGTTTCTAATAAAGTGGGCTGTGAGGTGAAGCGCAAGGTGTTTCTATTAAAATGGACCTGATGAAGATGAAATGTCTGAATTAGTGTGTGGAGTGTGAAGATGGTGTGAGCAGGAGATACTCACAGTCTGGAAGCGCCTTAGTTCCATTTGGGATTTGCTTCACCAGCAGGCTACAGGGGTAGAGAGAGAGAGAGAGATAGAGAGAGAGAGAGAGAGAGAGAGAGAGAGAGAGAGGTAATAAACAATGCATCTAACTATGCAATTAATTATGCAATTTCTTCCCAACAGTGCAGCCCAGCAGTAATAACTCTGGACTTCAAAGAGTTAAACGGAAACATCTGAGCCCACACACAGTGACAAGCCTCATTACAGAACTATTACACTTCCTTCAACAAGCACACCAGCAATGGCCAAAACAACAGGGACACAAACAACAGCATGGCGTCACTTTAGAGGCACGTTTTCAGTTTTGGTTGGAAGCAGGTTTTCTCCTGTGGGGTGCCTCAGGGGTCCATTCTTGGTCCAAACAAAAAAAGTGGATATATTTGTGTTTTTTCCCCAATTTAATGCGCTTTAAAGAAATCTTAACAATGAACTGCACTACAACAAACTCGCCTTTAATGACTCAGTCATGAAATGTTGGTGGTGGTGGTCTGGTGGTAGGATACTTGCCTATGGAGCTCAAGAGGTTCCAGGTTTGAATCCCACCTCTGGCACTACCACCACTGGATCCTGAGCAAGACCCTTAAGCCTAAGTTGCTCCAGGGGGGACTGTCCCTGTAATCAGGACGTGGAAGTTGCTCTGGACAAGAGCGTCTGCTAAATGCCGTAAACGTAAATGTAAATGTCACGCTGTTAGAGTTTTCTGACCTGATATCTTCCTTTTCATTGTCATCTTAACTATTGGCTTCTTAATGAATCATTTTAATATTTCTTTCATTTTAATGCAGATTGCACTCAGCTGTATCCCTACCCTTGTTGCCATAGTAACCAATGTGTGTGCAGTAGCTGTTGAGGACTGAGCAATGTCATTTTTTACAGTTAAAGGTTCTGGTTGTCCTTTGATTGCAGCTCTGGGACCCTTTGCATTCAAGGACCCTTTCCCAACAAACCTGGCCATTGTATCTGATAGATTTCTTCCAGTTCCTAAATTTAGAAATGTCAGTTCAGGACACAGAAAAGATTTTCTGATTTCTCTGCTGCTTTCAATTGGAGACTAAAAACACAAAGTCCTCAAAGTCCTCAGCCTTTAGGAGTAATAACCTAGTTTTTGTATTTTCCATGTTTGTTTCCTCACTTTTATGATGCTCATTTTCTGAGCTGCTTGTACTGATTAGGGTCACGTGGGGTGCTGGAGCATATCCCCCGAATATCCCCCGAAAGGCGAGGACACCCTGGACAGGGTGTTAGTCCGTCTCAGGGCACACACACACACACACACACACACACACACACACACACACTTAGGGGACAATTTAGCATCGCCAATCCACCTGATGTGCAGGTCTTTGGATGGTGGGAGGAAAGCGGAACTGCTGGAGGAAACACACACAGATGGGGGAGAACATGTCCACGCCAGGAACTGAAACCAGGACCTTCTCACTGTGAGACAACAGCCCTAGCCAACGTGCCGTCCGTCGTCTTTAAATATTTGATTGAATGTATATTGTGGAGCATTTTGTAGCCTGAAATACATTTTCTTATTCACTCCATTGCCGATTAACATCGGATGAGAACGTGATCCCCGTTTCTGGTTCTAGCTTCACTCACCCTGCCGCTTTTATGCTCTTGGGCTGAAAGGTCTCCACATGCTGCAGCAGGGCCTTCATGGTCTTTCCCGTGTCCACTATAGCCTGCACACAGATGCCCAGGTCACTTAGAAACAGACTGAACTGTAGCTCTGAGGAAATGTTCAGGTGGAAGACAGACTGCACACTGATATGATTTATGATATGCTATACATTATTTTCCAATCAGGACATTTGTGTTTTATTCCTTTTTGATTCAGTTAAGGCTACACACACACACACACACACACACACACACACACACACACACACACAGGCATGCCAGTAATGGCTGATAGCATCAGTTCAGCAGTAATTAGTCAACAGAGGAGCAGTAATAACTCCAGACTCAACAACATGTCTACAGAGCCCGAGGGTCTCTCTCTCTCTCTCTCTCTCTCTCTCTCTCTCTCTCTCTCTCTCAGAATCTCTCTTCCTCTTCTTTCTCACTCTTTCAGTTTCACTCTCTCTGTCTCTCTCTATCTCTCTCTCTCTCAAACTCTCTCTCTCCTTCTCTCTCAGGCTCCCTCTTCCTCTCCTTTCTCACTCTTTCAGTATCGCTCTCTCTGGCTCTCTGTCTCACTCTCTCTGTCTCTCTCTCTCTCTCAAACTCTCTCTCTCTCTCTCTCTCTCTCTCTCAAAATCTCTCTTCCTCTCCTTTCTCACTCTCTCCGTCTCTCTATCTCTCTCTCTCTCTCCTTCTCTCTCAGACTCTCTCTTCCTCTCCTCTCACTCTTTCAGTATTTCTCTCTCGCTCTCTGTCTGACTATATCCGTCTCTCTCTCTCTCTCTCTCTCTCTCTCTCTCTCTCTCTCTCTCTCTACTTCAGTCTTTCTTTTCTTTTCTGTTTACTTAATGAAACCCTTGATTGTAAAGTAAAGGCCTTTCCTGAAAGTTGCGTCTGGACCATTATTTAAATGTGAATAAGAATGAAAGACTCACCTCAACAATCAAGACACTCTGGACGGCAGGTGGAGGAAAATGACAGAAAAGAAACGGTTAGAATGTCCATCGAATTACATTCAGAAAACATCTCTAAATGTCTGAAACAGGTTTATCACTTCTCTATCTCATCTGCTTATCTAACTTTGAACTCTGTGTGTGTGTGTGTGCGTGTGTGTGTGTGTGTGTGTGTGTGTGTGTGTATGAGGTTCTAGCAGTAACAGTGGTGGTTCTCCTCTGTTAGTAGTAGTTCAGGCCAATGAAAGAGTGCAGGTATTCCATCGCTCCACTATCTTCAACCTGAACTGAATCATGTAACAAAGTGAGAGTGAGATGAACATCTGTCTCACTCACAGAAATCACTCCCAGCACAAGCAACCTGCTCTGCCACATGCCAAAAACAAACACACTGAATCAGTGTGCCGTGCCATCCGAGAGATTTGTGCACGAGCTGATCTTCAGCCACAGCGTCTTAAGGATGTCACTCACACTGATGAGTCCAGATGGGGGCTGAGCTTTTAAACCCTGGACAGGAGCTCCCAAACCGCTGCCACAGCGGGACGGGCCCGGAGTTTACCGAGTATCAGCCATCAGTGTGCAAATCACCTCAGTCAGTCATTTTCTGCCACTTGTCCCAGGCGGGGTCGCGGGGGAGTGCTGGAGTCCATCCCAGCTCACACAGAGCGAAGGAGGGGGGACGCACCCTGGACAGGTCGCCAGCCCATCGCAGGGAGGAGCGTGACGGGGACGGCACCTTGCTCAAGGGGACCTCAGGGCAACCCACTGGGAAGGGGTTCGAACCCCCGATCCTCCGATCATGCGGCCAACGCCCGAACCACCAGGCCACCACTGCCCTCACCTCAATTATCAGCTCCTAAATAGGTGGCTCTCGGTTCCACTTCAGGTCTGAATGTGTTTCATCATAAACTAAATCTTGGTTAAAAAAAAAAACTGAATAAATAAATAGTCTGAACGTTCTCCATCACTATAATTTTCCATCACCTTCCCAACATCAGGACCCATTTCAGTCTAAATGGACAAAAACACTTTCTTTTTCTTCTTCATCCTCTCCACTTCTCCTTTCAGCTGCTCCTGTTAAGAGTCGCCACAGGGGATCCTCCATGTCTTCGTGCCCACTGCATCTTCCTCTCTCACGCTCTCTCACCACGTCCATAAACCTCCTCTTTGGTCTTCCTCTTCTCCTCTGTCCTGGCAGCTCCATCTTCAACATCCTCCTCCTGATATACTCCTCGTCTCTCCTCTGGACACGTCCAAACCAACGCAGCCTTGCTTCTCTAACTTTTTCTCCCTCTCTAATGTACTAGTTCCATTTATATACATGTGTTAATTAATACGTTACAATATATGTGTAACAGGATAAACTATGCAAGATTGCCATAAAAAACAAAGAAAATTCACACACAATTCAATGTTGTTTTTCACAGAACCCCACAGAACTTCTTGCGAAAACGCTGTGCCTGCGGGGCGGAACCATCAGTTTGGCTTAATTTATTGGGAGGCGATGAAAGGACAAATTAAGCCCAGGACATGCTACAAATTCCACAGCTTCTAAAGCTTAAACAATAGCAGATCCCTGATGGATATTAATAAAAAACCAGCAGAGCTGTTCACACTCTACAGAGCTCTTAACACCCTTCAGCAGGCCATCCACAAATTTACATTTACATTTACATTTACGGCATTTAGCAGACGCTCTTGTCCAGAGCGACTTCCATGTCCTAATTACAGGGACAGTCCCCCTGGAGACACTCAGGGTTCAGGGTCTTGCTCAGGGACCCAGTGATGGTAATGCCAGAGGTGGGATTTAAACCTGGGACCTCTTGAGCCACAGGTCCATAGACAAGTATCCTACCACTAGACCACCGCCACCCCTGCTCAAATATCCGAACGGGCTCCAACATCACGTCACTTCAGGCTTTACGTCTTTAAAACAGACCTGCTTTTCAGTGCGTCTCAATCAGAGTCTTGCAAATTATTTAATTTACTGCGTTTGAATGAACAAAACATTCGATTGAGAAGTTTAATAAAGTCAAAGGAATTCTCGGGATTATTAATGACTAAAACCACTTCTCTCTGCCTCAGGTCGGAGGAGATCTGGAGCTCGGGTCTGGGTCCAAACGAGGTTAAATACTCGTTTTTAATTCTTTCCATCATTGTCTATCTGTCTGTCTATCTATCTATCTGTCTGTCTATCTATCTATCTATCTATCTATCTATCTATCTATCTATCTATCTATCTGTCTGTCTATCTGTCTGTCTGTCTGTCTCTCTGTCTGTCTGTCTTTCTATCTGTCTATCTATCTATCTATCTATCTGTCTGTCTGTCTGTCTGCCTGTCTGTCTGTCTGTCTATATGTCTGTCTATCTATCTGTCTGTCTGTCTGTCTTTCTATCTATCTGTCTATCTATCTATCAATCTATTGATCTATCTATCTATCTATCTATCTATCTATCTATCTATCTATCTGTCTGTCTATCTGTCTGTCTGTCTGTCTCTCTGTCTGTCTGTCTTTCTATCTGTCTATCTATCTATCTATCTATCTGTCTGTCTGTCTGTCTGCCTGTCTGTCTGTCTGTCTATATGTCTGTCTATCTATCTGTCTGTCTGTCTGTCTTTCTATCTATCTGTCTATCTATCTATCAATCTATTGATCTATCTATCTATCTATCTATCTATCTATCTATCTATCTATCTATCTGCCTGCCTGCCTGTCTGTCTGTCTTTCTATCAATCTGTCTGTCTGTCTGTCCGTCTGTCTGTCTCTATCTGTCTAAATAAGAAAGAAAGAAAGAAAGAAAGAAAGACAGACAGACAGACAGACAGAAAGAAAGAAAGAAATATATCAGAAATCTTGCCCTTTGGAAGCAAAATGTAAAGAAAGGAGCACTTTTGCATGTTTTCTCAGAATCAACACCAGAGATCCTCTTCGTTTCTGCTCAAACTTCTGTCCAGCTTTGCCTCATCTCCCCCTTCTTCACCCCTTCTTCATCCCTTCTTCACCCCTTCTTCATCCCTTCTTCACCCCTTCTTCATCCCTTCTTCACCCCTTCTTCACCCCTTCTTCCACCTTGCCTTTGTTCTGTGTGTTGACTGTCTTGATCAAAGCTGTTTTTCTGTTTTGGAGGGACTGGGTTTGTGTGACATTTATTCTGTGATTGTAGGTTCTGCGTGTGCATCTTTAATCAACGTGATAATGTGGTTCTGTGCTACATGTACATTCTTCTAGTCCTCCAGTGCGACACCGTGATAACGGAGTGATCGTCGTACCTTCCCGCTCAGCATGGAGAGGTCCTCCGGCCCAATGATGTGCAGCTCTTCAGTGGAGCGGTCGTTCTGAGGAAGAGGAGAAGTGCATGAAGAACAGAGCTGAAAACAGCAGTAAAGGAGGCCTGAGACCTGTTCTGTCCATGTTTACAGAGAACAGTGTCCATAAAGTGTCCAGCGCACGAGCAGGTCTCCGACAGATTATTACTGATCTCAGTACAGTTTAGTAAACTTCAAACATTTATCCACCCATCTTCTCAGCTGATCCTCAGAGGGATGAAGTGAAGTGAAAGTGACTATTTGCCATTGGACACAGTGAAACACAACCAAGTACACCCCCGTGTTTAACCCACACACACCGTCCAGCAGGGGGCAGAAATATCCAGCACCCGGGGAGCGGTGATGGGGACGGTACATTGCCCAAGGGAATCCAGGTCAACCTACAAGCTACCGATATGGGCAGGGACTCCAACTCACAACCTTCATATTATGGGCATCAGAAGGGCATGGGTTCAATGCCCCGAATCGTAAGGTTGTGGGTTTGAGACCTTTTGGGTTTGAGACCTTTTGAGACCACACACACGCACACACACACACACACACACACACACACACACACACACACACAGTGACACTTTTATTTGTATTTTTAAAAACTTTAAGTCACTATGAAATATTTTGTGGATTATTTTCATTTAAGTTGATCCAGTTACTGATTATTATTTTTCTTTTTTCTTTTTTCTGTGTGCTCTGTTAAACCAGGACACTGAGGATGTCCTTGAGGTGCAGGTCCTTCTTTAAGAAGCCCAAACTGAGCCAACAGCGCCATCTTCTGGATTAAAGCACCTCAACGCTCATGTTGGCAACAGAAAAGAAATAAATATAAAAAATAACTATATCAATTATGTTATCTCTATCTATCTATCTGTCTGTCTGTCTGTCTGTCTGTGTGTCTGTCTGTCTGCCTGCCTGCCTGCCTGTCTATCTATCCATCTATCTGTCTGTCTATCTATCTATCTATCTATCTATCTATCTATCCATCTATCTGTCTGTCTATCTATCTATCTATCTATCTATCTATCTATCTATCTGTCTGTCTATCTATCTATCTATCTATCTGTCTGTCGTCTATCTATCTATCCATCTATCTGTCTGTTTGTCTGTCTGTCTATCTATCTATCTATCTATCTATCTATCTATCTATCTATCTATCTATCTATCTATCTATCTATCTGTCTGTCTGTCTGTCTGTCTATCTGTCTGTCTATTTGCCTGCCTGTCTGTCTGTCTATCTATCCATCTATCTGTCTGTCTGTCTGTCTATCTATCCTATCTATCCATCTATCTGTCTGTCTGTCTGTCTATCTATCCTATCTATCCATCTATCTGTCTGTCTGTCTGTCTGCCTGTCTGTCTGTCGGTCGGTCTGAATGTGTTTTGTTTCAGCCGTGGTTGGTTCTGTCAGTTTGTGCAGGAATGAAGGTCTGAAGCAGATTTAGTTCAGAACTAATCCCACACTGGGTGTTCGGTAAAGACCAGGCCTTTCGGTGTGGACACTCTTCGTCTCACCCGGTAGCTCTTCAGGCGAATGAACTCCACCCTGGTTGTGAGTTTGCGGTCGGCGCTGCGGCTCTGTGTCTTAATGGAGTCCACCAGGTCAGCACAGAACTTATAACCACCCTTCAGCACACACAGCACCATCAGAGTGGGCTGGTCCAGATCCTCCAGGATGTCCCTCGCTAAACACTCTATCCTAAAGAAGAAGAAGAAAAAAACAGATTCAGATTCATGCACTGGCACATTTGAGCCAAACTGGTTTTTAATGGGAATCAGAATCAGAATAATATATTATATATTAAGTATTATTAGAACATATAATAAATGTCAAATAAACTATGCTGACTATGCAAAATACTCTGTAATGTAAAAAACTCCTATCTACATTATGTATCTCAAATGTCTCTACGAATAAGGCAGGATGACAATGGTCACACAATACACATATACACTATACTTTATGTCCAAAAGTATCTGGACACCCATCCTTATGACTGTTTCAGATCAATTAAATGAAACGGTGCTTTTTCACTGGTGGATTTGGAGAGTAAATCAAAAGGCTATATTTAGAGACATGGAGAAATCACACCAAAAAACAAAAAATAATAAATAAAAAATCTACATTTCTATACAGTTAACCATTTAAAAATCCAAATACTGAATTGTGAACAATTTTAGAAGAATTATAGGAAACGGGAATTCTTAAAATGAATTTTATTGACTTTTAATTACATTTTTAGTAAATCAGATGTGGAATTTCAGACCAGTGGAATATGTGTGACAGACGAGTGTGTAAGGCTTAAACCATGGATTACGAGAGGATGTATAAATCCACACCAGTGTTGGTTAGCAGCAGCCTGCATTTCAGTCCAACCCTGAGGGTCAACTGGGAAATGTTTAAATTCCGTTCTAGATCCACATTTAGAGCCATGTAGAGTAGAAGGTGTTACTGGATGGTGTACAGAGACAAGGCACTTCAAGTTTAATTGTGTAGTCATCACTCATCGAGGTCATTTGATGTGATTTAGAGAGAAAAAAATGAAATGTAATCAATCAAAGGTATAAATAGTAACAAAAAAGAAAGTACGATTTAAGCTTATATTTAACAAGAGAACCATGTGAAGTAATACAGATATAGTTCATATGTTTGGTGCTTATACATAAAATGAGCCTGTTTTTCTAAAAGCGGCAGACATCAGGTTAGTTTTCAGCTGGTAACAGTTTTTGGGTAGATCTGCGCTCCATGGGGAGCTGGTTCCAGTAGGGGGCAGCAATGGGTTAAATGCCATTTCACCCTGTTTAGATCAGGGCACAATCACTTGTCCTGCTCCTGCTGATCTTAAACTCACACCAAGGCCATATTCAACATTTCTAGTCTACAGCCTTGATGTCAATGGGAAGGTAGTGTTTGCACAGGTGATGCGTTACCTGTTCATGATGACTCCGTGTGGGATGAGCACGCTCTGGATGTCGCCGCGGTAATGCTCCGGGTAGTTAAACAGCTCTAAATCATAGCCTGGCCAATCATCTTCAATCTTCCAGACAAAGAGCAGAAGACGAGGACAGAAGATTTGACCGAGTGTGGACACAGTGTCATTACATGTGAAACAATGAAGCACTGTGATCCTTCACCCTACTGGTTAATCATGTGCAGTGGTAAGGTTTGAATGAGGTATTTATCTTTCAATGATGAAATTTTCCTTTTCATCCCATATTTGAATCCAAAAATTCTTGTACTTTATACTTTATACTCTCAGTATATTCCCATACTTTTTACTTTACACTCTCAGTAAATTCTTGTACTTTTACTTTACACTCTCAGTACATTCCTGTACTTTTTGCTTTATACTCTCAGTACATTCCTGTACTTTTTGCTTTATACTCTCAGTACATTCCTGTACTTTTTACTTTACACTCTCACTACATTTCTGTAATTTTTGCTTTATACTCTCAGTACATTCCTGTAATTTTTGCTTTATACTCAGTACATTCCTGTACTTTTTACTTTCTACTCAGTACATTCCTGTACTTGTAATTTTATACTATGAATATATTTCAGAGCCTGTACTTTTTCATTGTACTGACAAAAGTAGTTAAATTAGTTTTTTCTTTTATTTTTGTACTTTTTATTTGGGATAAGTAAAAGTGCATCAACATACACGAACCAATGACAAGTCAACAAACTTCCAGTGAATCTTCTAACTGTTTTGTGAAAGTTCTGAAAAGGTTTTAAAGGGTTCAAGAAGGCCATGTGTAAGACACAGTGACTGTTTTGCCATCATTATACAACTGAAACATTCTGAAGACGCATGTGGGTTCACCGATGGGTTTTGAAAGGAAACAAAGTGATATTTGTAATATTAACGAAATAGTCATGCTGTAGATGTAGAAGTGACTCCTGGTTCCATTTCCCCCCAACACTCTATGTACATTTTCAAAACTTTCAAAACTAACCACGGAGATGTCTACAAAGACATTCTAGGTAGTCTGAGGTCAAATTATTAATAGTAGAGAAATTTACTCCTTTATTTAGTGGCAGCAATGCCATATGCGAAAAAAAAACACTTTTCCTTTGAGATTTTTTAAGCAAACCTTGAGTCTCTCCACCTTATATGGATTTTGAAAGACGCTTTTTGGCCAAAACCTTCTCAAAACCATGGCTAATAATCAGACAATGTTTCATCATTTTATGGAACAACTTCTTCTGTGAGGGAGAAGTTCAACTCTTCAGACGTCTGGTTCCACCACCACCTCTGAATCAGTCCCTTTCTCAAGACCATCAAAGCACTCGTGCAGGAACTATTAGTATTAGTAGCTCTATTACAGAAACAAGTTGAATTTTACTTTGAATACAAAGTGAGAATCTACAGACCATCTACAGCTGACCAGTGAAATAAAACCAGACAATGTTGAGTTTTCCTGTCCATTAAAGCCAAAATAACAGCTATTAAAAGCATGTAATTCATCAGAATCTGCATATTTACCACGACACATTGCTCTTTCCACCCCGATCCAACCAGTCTGTCTGTCATCTTCCTTTTGGAACTGAACAAATGTTTGAGAAAGCTGCAGAAGAAGCAGGAAAGCCCCTCCTACTTTGCCTGGGGGATTAAGATCGGTTCTTGCTGGACGGAGTTGCTGCTTTCAAAAAATTCCTGATTCTGATTTTTACTCACATTTTCTGTTCCACCTAAAATGACAGGATTTTTGCAGATTGTGATGTATGTCCTGCTGATTAAAAAAATGATTATAACATTTGGCAGATCTAGATTTGGAGACATGAACACACACTCCTGCAGTCTGCTCGATTGGCAGCTCATTTTGAAGCACATGAATTGAATAGGTCACCAGGCAAGTCATGCTGAAGTCATTACACACAATAGAGCACAGACATGCAGGGAGTGGACACGTCCGGCCGCTCACTTTATTACAGCCTGTCCCACTGGACATCTGACAAGCTGTCCTCACATTATCCTGCTGTTCAAACATCCAGAATTGCTGATCAAATTAATCATCGTCATAACAACCTTGAATTTCGGGGACATTTTATTCGGGGGACAGAAAAAAAAAACCTTTAATGTAGAGCAGCGAAGACAATGATTTGTCCGCCTAATATTAAAAATAGGGAGAGATAGAATGAGAGAGAGAGAAAGCGAGAAAATTTTGATTGAATAAAGAACAATGGGTGTGGAAAGAAAGACAGACAGAGAGAAAAAGAAACAGAGAAACAAAGAAAGAGATAATATGTAAGTATAGAATGATAGAGGAGCGCAGAGAGAGACAGCAAGAGACACAGAGAGAGAGAGAGAGAGAGAGAGAGAGAGAGAGAGAGAGAGAGAGAGAGAGAGAGTGAGAGAAGCAAAACACAAGCCGCTGAGGAGGTTTTTACACCAGTCGGTTTTAATGTCTCTCACTTCTGCAGCTCCTACAGGTCAGCAGAAGGTGTTTGTGGTCAGTTGTTGGAGATGTAGACGATTTTGTATCGCTCCATCAGGTCGATGTCCTTCTCCAGCTGCTTCATTTTCATCTCTAGATGCTCCTTCTTGTACTTCTTAGATGCAGTATCCGTGACAACGGAGAGCCCCTGGTACTGATGGTGGAGTTCATCCCAATTCTTCTTTAAACCCTGCAGACAGGATGAGACAGACATATATAAAGACAGACAGCTCTATCTGTCTTTAAGATTTCTTCAGCCCTGTTGAGTTCAAGTGGGTGCAGTTGCTGTTTTGGAGGCAGACCTGCAGGATGTTCTGACGCTCCTCTTCAGACAGCTGCTTCATTGCTCCCTCCTTCATTCTCTCCTTCACATAGTTGTCATACTCCTCCTGTGCTCTCCATACCTCCTCACGTCTCTGCTGTAGATACTCTGGAGTCTGACCATAGTCCTACACACACACATTATGCATAATCTTCAGCCATCCAAGAAAGTGGTGTAAACATTGTGTTTTAGTGTGAGTGTGTATCTTAACCTTTCATCCGAACGAAGGCCTGTATCTACAGTTCCATCAGTCCTTCATTACCTTAAATCCGCAGCTGCTGATGGAACTGACGAATCATGTGACAGCTGTTATGCAGAACATCAGGAACCATGGCGGCACATTTGTAAAGGGTGGGAACTGCCACAGAGGTTGACGAGACAATACCACAATATTTGAGCACAGAATGATATTATTTAAATTCTCCAACTTGAAAGTAAACAACATGGTTCTACAGGAGTCTCCACAGCCATTGTGCTCACTTCATTTCCAGTCTTGATTTTGATGCAAAAGAACAACAAGGTCTTGCGTCGTCTTTCTGGACATCAGTATTTACTCAAAATGAACTCAAAATAAAGGTATATTAAAAAACCACTCGCTCAATTTCTTAGCCGCTTGTCCTAATTAGGGTCGCTGGGGTGCAGGAGCCTATCCCAGCTCACACGGCGCGAAAGGCGGGGAAACACCCTGGAGAGACACACACGCACTTAGGGGACAATTTAGCATTTCCAGTCCACCTGAACTGCGGGACTTTGGACAGTGGGAGGAAACCAGAGCTCCTGGAGGAGCAGCCTAGAAAAGAATAAACAGGAGCAGCCTAGAGAAGAATAAGAAGAATCTTCTTTCCTCTGCTCTCATTAAGAATCACCACAATGAATCTTCCATCTCCATTTCCACTTCCTCTTTCACACCGACCTCCATAAACCTTCCTCTTTTCCTCTTCTCTGGCAGCTCCATCTTCAACATCCTCCTCCTGCTATAATCCTCGTCTCTCCTCTGGACAAGTCCAAACCAACACAGCCTTGCTTCTCTAACTTTGTCTGCAAGATGTCCAACCTGATCTGTCCCTCTAATATACTCATTTCTAATCCTGTCCATCCTTGGACAAGTCAGTGCCACTGTCTCCAAACCATTTACCATGGCTGGTCTCACAACATGCAGACAACGATACAAATAGGTCATCATCATTTTCTGCCGCTTGTCCCAAACGGGGTCGCAGGGGAGTCCATCCCAGCTCACACAGGGCGAGGACGGGGCACCCTGGACAGGTCGCCAGCCCATCACAGGGAGGAGAGTGACGGGGCACCTCAAGGCAACCTATTGGGAAGGGGTTCGAACCCCGATCCTCCAAGCACACGGCCAACGCCCGAACCACTAGGCCACCGCGTTCCCGATACAAATAGATAAACAGAATATTGAAAGTGAAGTAAAAGACTAATTGTCTCTGAGACACAGTGAACCACAACAAAATCATCCTCTGTATTTAACCCACATGCATCGTGCATTAGAGGGCAGGCACCTCAGGCACCCTGGGACCAGTGATGGGGAAGGTACCTTGCTCAGGGCAACCTACTGATTTGGGATTCGAACCCATGACCATCTGATCCTGGAGTCCATTCCCTAATCACTGGACCATCACTGCTAATTGATGATGAAACTACACTGTTGACTTTTTCTCTCACCTCTTGATAACTTTGTCCATTTACCTTTTTCTTGATGTACTTTGGAACCAGGCCAGAGTCCTCCAGCAGCTGTTTATCTCCAAGTTTGGTGTCCGTGTAAGCGGGCTGCGGTTTCCGCGGCACGGCCATGATGTTCGTGATCGCGTTGGTCTTCACAAAGTTTTTCTGGGTGTGGATGCCCATCGGCGGGAGGTTGGTTTTGGAAGGAACCTGAGGCTTCTTAGAATCTCCGTATGAGAAAGGTTTCTCTGAAGGAGCAACAGGGTGAATGCTGTGTTTATGTATCTATACATCTTCAAGCTATTTAAAAAAGAACTCTGTTTGGATTGGTGCAATTCAGCCATCAGCCTAGTGCATCACCGGTGGTGAATCACAAGTGTGAACTGTTTTTAACTTTCTAAAACTTTGGAATAATTCTGTGCTCGAGATGGGAACCATGTGTCGATGTCTGCTAAATAAATTTCTTTACTGAACCTGTGTATTGTGAGTATCATAAGAAATGTTGCTGACAGTAATATAACAGCAAAACCACAAATCAAAACTTTTCTTTGGGACTATTTTGACTATTTTAAAACAAGATGTGGCATAAAGTCTTCTCAAAACTACCATAAAACAATGTCTGAGGCATCAGGCGGTGTATTCGTAACCATTTCCCTCTTTTTTCTGTGAGAGAGCCTTTAAATGCATCATGCTGATGTCTGGTTCCATTCACCACCACTTTAAACAACTCCCCTTTAATGTGAGTCCCAGTGAAACCCAAAACCATTTTCATTTACATGTTAACTTGAATGCAGTTAAATCGGTGTGATTAATAAGAAATGGACTTAGATGACAGCCTGCACATGTCTATTGGTACAGGTCAGAGTTCATATTTCACATTTTCAGATGTGTTAATCATGAACTGTCACTCACTCTCAGGAAGATTGGGTTCTTTGGAGTGCTTTAACAGGTACTTATCAGGAGGAGGCACTTCCACTTTAGCTGGTCCCATGGTCTTGTAGGAGGCTTTGTTCAGATGTTCCTCCTGCTTCACTTGTTTTCTAAACTTGGAGATGTACCTGGGAATGATGATCAATCAAAAATACAGTGTAAGAGCTCTGGGTGGAAAAGTCTTAAGCCAACTATCATTTCTTCTTCTCTTCTTTCTTGCTAGGAAATCTCCTTGTTGGTGTATAAATATATAAATATAATTTCATGTCGGTCAAACTGTCTCATCTTATGCACTTAAAGATTAAACAGATCAGGTGTTTTAGTGCTCCAGGCTGCAAAGCATCTAAAGATACAAGGTTCTAGATAAAGGGGATTCTCCACTCAGCGTTCAGCATCAGCAGTAAACTGATGATCGTCTGGAATCATCTGCCCCTGTTTCTTCACTGCTTTGTGTCTTAAGTTAGATGCTTTGTTCTGCTTGAAGGTTCAGACGTAGATCACTGTGTGGATTAACCAACACAGAACTATCAAACTGCTCAGGTACAGAGACTGGACTGAACATGAGAGACAACAACACTGTCCTTCAGGAAGATCTGGAGAACACTTCCTCAGCATTAAAAATACTATAAAAGTTTGGATCTTTGATATGAAGAAAAAATATGAAGAAATGAGGGTCTCAAGACATTTGCACAGGACTGTTGACAAATAAATAAAACATAAGATGGTGAATAGAATAAAAACATTTGAGACACACTGCGGTGTCTTTTTTAAAGGCACGCACACACACACACACACACACACACACACACACACACACACTGTACCTCACGGACCTCGGGGGTTTGTGAAACTTCGGCTCTTCTCTGGGGATCAGATTATAGATACTCTCAACGGGTTGTATTGTTTTGGACATGCTGGATGGCGAAAAGAATCAAAAATACAACACAAAAAACCCAAAAGCAGAAGAAAACACTAAAGCGCAGAGTTCAGTTTGGAGCCTGCAGCTCAAAGGGAAGCGCGACACTTTGTTGCCAAAATCGTTTCCATGACAACCGTTGCCAGGCTTCGCTCTCGCTCTGCGAACAAACATCCAGGATTAGACTTCGCTGTTTTACAATTTTATTATTAAAACACAGAAAAAAAATGAAAATACAATCTTAATATTATTTGGAAGTTTTCATCACATTCAGAGAAAAAGGCACAACTTACGTAAACGGCTAATTATAATAATATATTTAATCATCATGAAGACTTCTGTTTAATACTTTACATCTAATAACGAGATATTCTAATAATTCAGACTTTAAATCCCAGAATGACTTTTTTAATAGCACAAATAGATCACAGATCATAGATAAATAACTATATATCTATATATTTTTGACTTAAACTTGTATTATAGTGATACAAATATAATAACAAAATATAATATAATAGAATATATAATAGCAAAATGTAATATTCTAAATATATACAATAACAAAACATTTCTCGATTTTTCTTTGCTATAAATTTCATAAAAATATGATCATTTCCCATCAGTTTTATTTTTTAATTGCAAGGAAGCACCTGATTGGATGAAAACTGGGAGCATTAGGAACGTCTTTCAGTAAAAGCAGACACTTTTAAAAATGTTGACCATGATGAAGTGTTCATTTGAATAAAATATTAATTATTAAACTAATTCAAACTTTATATATAAGGGATTCATTAAATAAACTCACAGATACATAAATATTACACAAAACTCAGGTTTCAAAACTCATTCAAACTCATTCAAACTGTTTTTACAGCCTTTTTGTTTTTACAGATAATGTATTCATAACTGTTAATGTATTTCTTTCTTTCTACAATTCTTTAAAAAGTTAAAATAATGATCATATTCACGAGAGCTTCCTAACACAATTAAGAAATACCCAAAAATCCATTTTATTTAAGAAAATGGAAATAAAAATGGAAAAAAGGTGAAAATATGCTGTAAAGTTGGTTTTAATGTATAAGCAGAAAAGAATCCCCGAAGGTCTGAATTCCCGAAACGCGTTTTGAGGACCGCCCCCTCTCGGCCGCCGTACTGTTTACACGCTGCAGGGGCGGCGCGAGGACTCGGTTAGAACAGTCAGCTAATCAGAATAAAAGGCAAAAGTAAGAAAAATACCATTCAAACAAACATTTATCATTTATATAAACCTTCCCACAGTTTAAAGAAGCTGTGAAGAGCTGTGCTCGTTGGTTCAGGAGTAAACTTTAGGAACTTTGCTATTCTTGTGAATAATTTCACATTTTAATTCACTTTTTCTGTTTATAGTTGCCTTTCTGCATCTCTTCACTCCTGTCTATAGTGCAGTAACTGAATTTGTGCTGTTTTAAGTGCTACAGTACTGTGATAAAGTCTCGAGCCCCTCATTTCTTCATATTTTGCTTCCAAAGATCCAGAATTTCTTGTTTTTTAATGTCTTGTTGAGGAGCAGTTCTCCAGATCTTCCTGAAGGACAGTGTTGTTGTCTCTCATTTTCAGTCCAGTCTCTGTACCTGAGCAGTTTGATAGTTCTGTGTTGGTTAATCCACACAGTGATCTACGTCTGAACCTTCAAGCAGATCTTCCTTGTGTTAGTTTTTAACTCATGCAAACACCGTGCAGCAGGGGGCAGCTATGAAAGTGCCTGGGGAGCAGTGATGGGGACGGTACCTTGCACAAGGGTACCTCAGGGCAACCTACCGGTAAGGGGTTTGAGCCCACAATCTTCCGATCCTGTGGCTCCCTCACCACTAGGCCACCGCTTCCCCGGCACTGTGTGCCATGTTTCACAGTGATGCGAACAGTCACTTTCACTTTCCTACAGTAAAACTATAGACCTCATATGTAAAACTATTAACGTAATGACCTCGTTAAACACATTACAAGTGTTAAAAGTATAGGAGGGATCATTCGAAGACTGAAATATCTTGTTAGTGAATGTTCCCTGCATTAAAATGGCACGTAATATAATCTGAGAGGCCGAGACAGATATCACTCAGTATTAAAATATACATAATCCGAGGGGTTTAAAAACCCCTATGAGTAAAATTGCCCCATTAGTGAATCTAGAGGTATGATCATTCAATGGCAGTGGACTTCTTGGAGTGTGCTTTTATTTTTAACATGAGGGGCAGAAGATCTTTCGTTTGGGTCAGAGCACAGGTTCAGATGCAGCTTTAAGCAATAATTTGTCATAAAATAGTCATAATTAGTGAAATTGATTATGGTTGGAAAGTCCAGTGTCCCACACCTTAATTTTAATCTTGAAATGAAAGTGAAAGTGACAACCCTGGTCATTGCGAGGTCACAGCACAGCACACGTGAACCACAACGAAATTGGACCTCTGCATTTAACCCATGCACACAAACACCGTGCAGCAGGGGGCAGCTATTGAAAGCGCCCGGGGAGCAGTGACGGAGACGGTACCTTGCTCAAGGGTACCTCAGGGCAACCTACTGGTGAGGGAATTGAACCCACAATCTTCCGATGCGGGGCCACTCCCTAAATAAATAGTCTTGTCTTTTTTCATGCGTCTGTCCCACATTTCCATGTCTTTAATAACAAAATGACCTAAAATGTTGTTTCTCCTTTTGTTAAAGGGAAATAAACCAATTTTTGGGGTGGAAATTAAATGTGCTGAGGGTGAGAAAGGAAGGCATCGGAAACCTTTGCTTTACGCCTGTTTTTTCAGTACTGCTTACAACTAATGTATGTAAGTCCTCAAAAAAGGATGAAAAAATCTAACGCTATGTGTTCTTATGATAACAGACCGTTGTTTTCACACTATGATATTCTTTTTTTCTAAATTATTTCGTTGCTGCTGGAATCAATCTTGTCTTTCCACACAGGCAAAAACATCATCTGACCTTTTGGTGTAAATGAAATGGACATTTTCAGTTCAAACAGGTCCATTTTCTAAAAATTTGGACAATTAGTATTTCCCGCAGTAACAGCAACCTTATACACCATCACTGTCCCAAAGTTATCCATTCTGATAACCGTTAAAGATTTAACAATCAATTATTGAATTAATAATGTTCTATCGTTAATGGAAGGGATGTGATTGAAGTCATTTTTTTTCTCCCTAGATCTTTCCTGAGGTCACTGTTTCAGTATGACCCCTAGATATTTCTGCCGTTTGTTTGCCAAAACTGGAAGATGGAGCTATGAAGAGCTCTTCTGTTCTTCTACTGCATCCTCTCCACATCTGTTAAAAGTATGGATGTCTATACAGAGTCCTCAGGAGAGAAACATTCTTCTGATGGGACCTCCTGGAGCTGGGAAGACGTCTGTGGGCCGCATTTTGGCTCACAGGCTCGGCATGCCTGTGGTTGACATCGACGATGATGTTCTGGAGAGGACGTGGGGCATGGCTGTGGCAGAGAAGCTGGCTGAAGTCGGTGGTGAGCGTTTTGTGGATGAAGAAGGTCGGGCTGTTTGTAACTTTTCTGCCTCAGGGTGCGTGATCTCACTGACGGGATCCAATCCGCTCCACTCGGACGCCATGGTCCACCTAAAACGTTCAGGACTTGCGGTGTACATGGACGTGGATATGGATGACATTGTTGAAAGGCTCTCCAGAATGAAGGTGAACAGGATTGTGGGTCAGGGACCCGGCGTCTCCATGAGGGACATTTTAAAGTACAGGAAGCAGTTTTATGAGAAGTGGTTAGATGCTAGAGTGTTCTGTGGGAAAGGAGACAGCGTTGAGGAAGTTGTGGAGAAGGTCCTTCAGGTTCTGGCTATATATAGGCACTCTGAATCTGAGACCTTTACCTCAACAAGGAGCCAGGGTGTCGGTGGACTGTCTGGTGGACCAAAGTACTTCAGCGATGTTGTTGTTGAGGGACTAGCTCCAGATGGAGGCTTGTATGTGCCCAAGAATGGATTACCAAAACTGGAACCTTCTCAATGGCTCAGATTAGCCAACATGCCATATGCTGAGCGAGCGGTAGTTATACTTGAAAAGTGCATACATCCCATGGATATCTCTCCTGTAGAACTTCGTTCCATGGTGGAACGGGCCTATGGGGCTAACTTTGCCAGTGAATCGGTTGTTCCTCTTAAGCACTTGGATGAGAATCAGCACGTGTTGGAGCTCTTCCATGGACCGACTGCATCTTTTAAAGACCTAGCCTTGCAATTAATGCCACAGCTGTTTGCTCACTGCCTTCCGCAGATGTGTAACTACCTTACCCTGGTGGCCACGTCTGGAGATACAGGTAGTGCTGTCCTCAGCGGCTTCAATAGTCTCAAAGGGAGCAACAGGGAGCGGATTGGTTTGTTGGTGTTTTTCCCCAAAGATGGGGTGAGCCTCATTCAGAAACTGCAGATGACCAGCTTTAAAGAGGGAAACGTCCGGTCTGTCAGCGTCCTGTCTGACTTTGACTTCTGTCAGAGGAGCATTAAGAGGATGTTTGGTGACTCTAGCCTGAATGGTCACCTGGCTGTCGAGTATGCTACCGTTCTTAGCACCGCCAACTCCATAAATTGGGCACGCCTGCTTCCGCAGCTTGTCTACCACTGCTCCGCCTACCTGGACCTGCTTCGAAACGGAGTGATCCGATACGGGGATCCGATTGACGTCTGCATCCCAACTGGAAACTTTGGCAATGCCTTGTCTGCCATCTACGCTAAACAAATGGGCGTCCCGATAAGGAATGTTATTTGTGCCTCAAACCAGAACAGAGTAATCTCTGACTTTATCTCTACTGGACGTTATGATCTCCGGGACAGGAAGCTGACAGTGTCGTATTCTCCCGCTATTGACATTCTTAAGTCCTCCAATCTTGAGAGGTTTATATATCACGTCTCTGGTGGGGATGGTGGTCTTGTCCAAGATTTGTTCACAAGCCTAGAGAAAGAGCAGTGCTTTACGGTGTCAGGGGATCTGTTAAAGAGCATACGTCAGGACGTCCTGGCTGGATGGTGCTCAGAGGAACACTGCCTGACTGCCATTCAGCAAGTGTACTCCAGGACAGGCTATATAATGGACACCCACACAGCGGTGGCCAAAGTGGTGGGTGACCGGCTGCAGGACAAAACGTGTCCTCTCGTGCTTTGCTCCACCGCTCATTACGGCAAGTTTGCTCCAGCCGTCCTCAAAGCCCTCCATTGCTCCAACGTCCCAGATCACCCTCTGGAGCAACTCAATGCACTCTGCACGATTGGCGGGCAAGAACAAATGCATAGAGCTCTGTATGAGTGCCTGAGAGAGAGCACGTATCAACCACACACAGTTTGCCAGCCTGATTTTGATGTGCTAACAAACGAAGTAGAATCTATGATATATGATTCGTTCCTGAAGGTCATGTGAATTCACAGAAAGACCATTCTAATAATTCACAGCAGAGTGATGGAAAATGCTTACTTCTGGAAACTCTTTCTTCACACTGGAGGTGACAGGGACCAGACGTCGAACAACGCATGTATAACCATCATCATGAACCAAACCACAAAAACATGTTTTATTATGGCCTGTTTTGCCTTCTAAATGGATCTGTTTTAGGCCAGAATCCCATCTCAGAACTGTGATGAAAGAATCTTATCCTTGAGGAAGTTTGTTGTGGAGATAATTGGGCTTCAAACTTTTCCCAAGTCTCGTTTCTCTCGCTGCGACCAATTCTGACCAAAATGCGTTGAGAATGAACCAGTTTGTAAAAGTGAGCATAATTTCTGTCCAGGGTGTTTCTCCAACAGATTTGAGATTGTCTCCAGCACCTCCACAACCTGAGTTGGGATAAGCAGCTCAGTTGATGGAGGGAGGGATGGAATTCCTCTTTAAGGACGACTGTAGTTTCCACTGTTGTTCACTAGATGGTGCAGATAACCTGCATAAACAGAATGATCTCTTTTAAATCCTAGAATTTAAAAAAAGCAATGTTGGGTTGGATGCAGACTGATTTGAAACAAATGCTCAGCCTGTTTTGGGGTATTTAACATCTTTACCTGCCCTCAGTAACAAACATTAATTCGTATATATAAACAGTTCTGTGCAAAGGTTTTAGGCAGGTGTGGAAAAAATGCTGTAAACAGAACGCTTTCAGAAATGGAAGTGTTGATCATTTATTGTCATCAATCAACAAAATGCAGTGAATGAACAAAAGAGAATCTAAATCAGATCAATATTTGGTGTGACCACCCTTTGCCTTCAAAACAGCATCAATTCTTCTAGGTACACTCGCACACGGTTTTTGAAGGAACTCGGCCGGTAGGTCGTTCCAAACATCTTGGAGAACTGACCACAGATCTTCTGTGGATGTAGCTTCCTCACATCCTTCTGTCTCTTCATGTGATCCAGACACACTGGATGATGTGGAGATCAGGGCTCTGTGAGGCCAGAAGAACTGATGCTGGTTTGAAGGCAAAAGGTAGAAACACCAAATATTGATCTGATTTAGATTTTTCTTTTGTTCGCTCACTTTGCATTTTGTGAATTGATCAAAGTAAACAATCATTATTGATAATTCTGAAAGCATTCTTTGTTTACAGAATTTTTTCACGCCTGCATAAAAACTTTGCACAGTGCTGTATATATATATGTATATATAAATAGATACACAATTGCTTTGGAAAAGAAAGGGATTTAAGTTCTGCATCCCATCCATCAGTTGAACCTGGTTTAGAGACTTTCTGTATCCTCCTGTTCCAATTCATGCACCTGCAACTTTTTGATATTTTGCCAGGTTGCCCACTATCATGTATTAAAAATGTAAAATTAGATATAAATGTAATGGATGGATGAATGTACGGTCTATCGTACTGCCTCTTGTCTGCACTTGTTTGCCTTGTCTTGTGTCTTATGTCGTGTCTGATGTCGTCTTATGTGTAGCACCAGGGTCCTGGAGGAACGTTATTTCGTTTCACTATGTACTGTGTTTGTGGTTGAAATTACAATAAAAACCTACTTGACTTGAGATTTGAAACAATTTCTCTCCTTTTCCTTCTAAAGACTCCACTTTGATCCCTAAGATTGCGTGCCATGTGCCGCTCGCCATCAAAGTTCCATCATTTAAAGCCTGCCTCAAAGTTAGGAGTGTGCCGTGGGTGAAAAGAGTGTCTGCGGGACACCCTCACGGTTCAACAGAAAGTGAAACAGAAAGTGAAACAGTTCATGATGGTAAAATAATGTTTATTCTGGCAGATGCCTTCATGCCTCATTCCACAATGTGCCTGCTCCAAAGACCTGGTCCACAAAGTGATGATCCTCTGGTTTTTTGCGGTGAGATGTGATTCCCATTAATCCTTCATGTGTTCATTTTCCAATGTCCACAGTCATCAAGCTGAAAAACCACCAACCTCCGAGCCTCCAGCCAGGCCCAGTTCGCAGACGGAAGCAGGAGGACAGGAACGTAACGCTCAGAATGCCATATGTACAATTAACAATCAGATATTAGGAGACTAAAATGATATTTGAGTAACATTTATACACCGAGCTGACGAGACTTGGATTTCACTCACAAAATTACTGTAGATGAAATACAGGGTCATTCACGCCGTCAAAAAATGCTACGTGGAATAATCGAGCTTTAAAAAATGGCCTAGAGTTGCAAAAAGATCCGCCAGCATGCACTATGAACGCATCAGGATTAAACATGAAGGTTTCATTCAAAAGAAGTGGTAAAAACAAACTTCTCCAAAGCTTTCCGAAAAAATGTGAGATGTTTCTACAACAGATTTATTTCTTTAGGTACAGTGCTGTGCAAATGATTGACCTGTCCTGCACTGGAATAAGACTGGGGTCACACTTGACGCAAGTAAATTAACCAGACGTTGTGGGACAAATGGGACAAATGATAATCTTCCTTTCATTAAAATCACAGATTTTAGTAGTTTAGTTATTGTAGCATATCAGAAGCTCTCCATCACCACCTAAAGTTTTCATCACCACAGCAACGTTAAACGTTACATTTAGCCGACGCTCTTATCCAGAGCGGCTCACACTTTCAGGGACAGTCTCCCAGCTTGGGTGGAAGGTCTTACTCAGGAACCTAATGGTGGTGCTGGAGATGGGATTCTGAACCTGTGACCTCTTGGTCCACAGGCGAGTATCCTACCACTAGGCCAACATCCTAGGGTTTACAGTCGTGTCTCCACAACCGATTTCAGGCAGTTGGCCCTGGTGTTGTCACGTGACTCCACTACCTGTATCTCCAACCTCCCCTGTATCTTTTAAAGCACTCATCGTGACTTGAGTGACGGTTGGTTGCTGGAATCTGTCCCAGCATTCACAGGCGAAAGGTGGAAAATCACCCAGGACAGGTCACAATGTGAATCTGTCCTTTCGAACGGATGCGAAGTCCTGCAAATGCGGCTTCATGGCTTTTCAAACAAAAACCCAACTGGACCCTCACCACCTTCTCTTGTGGCAAAAACACACTTCAGACCGTCCGGCTGGCGTCAGCGGAGCTTGTCTGCTTGCCACTGGCTTAAAGCTCATAACTCCTAACTTCCAGATGGAAAAGAAAAAAAAAAAAACCCTTAAATGAGAAATCCTTCCTGGAAAGATGGAATGGAACGAGATCCTCGTTTCCAGCTTCAGCGTAACATGGTGTGGCTTGAACAGTAGTAAAGTATCACTTCTCTCCTTTCAGGTGAGATTTAAATAGCGCAGATGTATGCAAAAGTATGAACATGTGGAATCTTTGGACATCTGGAAGTACATATTTCATTCATTTTCACTGTAAACGTACACAGCCTCAGAAGGGAGCACACTTCAACATGATCTTTTTGTAATTTAACTTCCCATTTGACACTTATTTAACACACTGGGGGGAAAAATGAAAAATACCAGTAATTGGTGATGTTTACTTTTGCACAAGACTGTGTATCGAGTCCACGCGCTGACACAGGAGCTGACGAACTGAGATGAGCATTTTAACGGTGCAGAAAACAGTCAGTCTGATGATTTGCACAGCACTGCGTTCCATTCACACTCGCTTGGTAGTATCGACACTCGTCTTATGTACAGGTGGTTCGGGCAGGTTATGAACAAAAGCTCAATAAAGTGTCTCTTCGCACCCGCTCATGGGCTCCCCTTGGTTTAATGTTGAGGTAAAGTTGAAATCATAAATCATAATTTCATGCTTTCTTCAAAACTCAAAGTCCCTTCAGTTGGACATATTGGCATTGTTAACACACGAAGCGGCTGTTCTTATTGGCTGGAAAACAACACTGATTTACACATGCACTAAAGAAAGAGTCTTTAAATTAAGGTCCATGATAAATCCCATCATGTTTTATGAAACGTCTCAAACGGCGCGGATGAGTTCCAGTACACAGATGATGTAATTATACTATCTGGCAGTTTAAAATGAGCCTTAAATGAAGTGGTATATATAAGGAGGCTCCTCGGGAAGGGTCGCTTGCTCCCACAAGTAAGGCACAGTGACTAAAACTAGATTCTGTGCTTGGTTTAGCACTGAGAGATGAAAAAACAGCAAAGGAAAGTTGAAGATCAACAGTCTTCCAGAACTTTAATGGTCTATGAGGATGATTAAATAAATAGAAAGCCTTTTTTTGTTTATTTCAACACCGTCATAAATACGTACTTGAGGCTACAAGGTTTTTTTTTTTGTTTTTTTTTAAGATCAGGACGAATTTGGAACACTGAAAAACGTTTTATTGATACCCAAGTTTTTTTTTCTTCTTTTCCGCGTGTTACTACATCAGAACGACAGAGACGAGCACAATCAGACATGAGATTTTTTTTGAAGTACAACCAAACACACCACCCGCTTCCGAAAAACCCAGATATCTATCCCACACCAGCACCATCAGCAGAGTCTCCACGCTCAGTCTCCAGACTTTGTGCTATAAAATCCCTCCTTCTTTGAGTCTGAAGTGTATGACTGAGAGGGGCGTCGATGGTCACTGCCTCCAGCAGTCCGATAACATCAGCGTCAGACCATCTTGTCCATCCGCAGGCCGGAGACCGCCTCCTCCTCCTTCTCTCGACCCCTTGACCCCTGGCCTGCTGGGCGAAGAGGCTGTTAGAGCCACCAGCCAGACATCTGCAGTCTGTAGAACCAAAATGGGCTGCAAGTCTAGCAGCGAGGGAGCAGCAGGGGACGAGAAGCAAGAGTCCACCAGGGGGCAGTCTTGGGTTACATCGGGTTAAATGAGGAGGATGATCTTGGAGGGCAAACAGAAGTTGGAAAAATAAGAAGAAAAACAAAAGGAGGTCTGAAACGGATGGGTTGCATATCGTGTGGCAAAAGGAGCTGGCTTTGTGCTTGGGTGCCGTGGACCAGAGGGGACGGGGCTAACCCTCATCTTCACTGTCTTCCTCCAGAGCTTCCTCAAAGATGTAGTCCGGTAGCCGGAAACATTCTTCAAAAAAGTTGACCAGGGACTGGCTGAGGTGCTGTCGTGTCGCCTCATTGTGGATGAAGTGACTCTCATCTGGATAGATCTGGCACGGGACAAAAAACATTGGTAAAGCCAAGTACCAACAAAACAACTAGGCCGAAAAATCAAACGTACAGTTTTCAGCTTCCCTCAGAAATACAGCTCATCATCAGAGACATGTGGGATCTGATGTTTAGCTGACTGAGATAGAGTAGATAAGAGAACTTGCTTCCATTGGGTCATGTTATTAGATGCTCTCAAAAACACTTATTTCATATATTTGTGCCTTTTTGCTTATTATTTTTCCACCTTAACCACTGAGCAAGGTCATGTTTCTGTGCTAAATAGTGCCGTGTAAACCCTTTCCATTTTTCTAGATATTTCTCTTCATAAGGACCAAAAGAGGCAGCACTCGTTTCCAGAATACACTCAGCTCCTCATTCTGGCCATACCTCAGACAGCACTTCGTTACAGTGATTTATTGGAAATGTACATGTAAACATAATCACTGAGAGAGTTTGTAGATTCTAACCAGCTTGAAAGTCTGTTTTAAATTTGACCACCGTTATTCTTCAGCACAGCCTGAACTCTCTGAGACCGGATTGTCTCTTTAAGACGTCAGGAACACTTCTCGAGGCTTCTTGAAGGACGTTCCAAGGCTCTTCTTTGGACGTGGGCTGCCTTTTGTTTTCTCTATGGAGATGATCCCACACTGCTTCTGAAACTGCTCAGGTCCAGAGGCTGGACTGAAAATGTGAACCAAGAACTTTGTTCTTCAGGGAGAACTGGAGAACTGTTCCTCAACAACGCATTAAAAATGCAAGAACGTCTAACTCTCTGGAAGTTAAATTGGAAGAAATGAGGGGCTTAAGACTTTTGCACAGTGCTGTAAGAGGCACATGAGCAAAGTAAATGAATAGTAAACAAAAAAAAATGAGACAAATTATTTCAGGCGTCTGCAAACAACTTGAACTGAAGAAACATTCATAAAATATACAAATTTCTCATTTTATTCCCATAGTCGATAGTGTCCATGGTGTCCATGGTGATGCATTATGAATTTTGTTAGTAGCCAAAAAATCACGAAAGAAAATCGAATAGAGATCAACAAACAACTTGACACGGTTTTGCGGTGAGCTTAAGATTTGTCATGCAGTTTACTCGCTAAAGGCTTTCGTTTTGACTTAAGCACCAATTTAGGCACCAAATATGGCTGATAAAAGTCATAATTGAGAAAGTAGAATTTTGATTTTGGACCAATCCAAAGCACGGTGAGCGATAAATATAGAAGAACTGGCATTCATCAGCATTTTAATGGCCTCGGTTAACAATGATTTATTTGCAACACTGTCAAGACTACATGAACTGGTTCTAGATTGCAAGAAAACTTGAAAAGGTACAAATGAACAACATCATTTCATCATCAGAAGGCACACCTTTTGATCTGGTCGCCGTGAAGCTGCCATCGTACTGCCATCAAACAAGAGCTTTCTTGCATGGTGGCGCTCATAAACTTCCCACCGAACCCTCATTAATTCCAGAGCTATTCAATATCCATCAATTAAAAGAGGGACCTATTAAGGAGCAGAGAGGGGGATCCTCCTGGTGTTCCGCTCTAATTGGATCAGCTGCTGTGTTAGCTGGTATAATCTCTTTAAGTGAGGTGCTTTATAAGTGCTCTAATCCTTCCCCTGATGGGCGCAGATCATACGGCCAGTGGAATATAGCGGATGAGAATTGGCGGGTGACTGTGTGTGGCTGTTTTCCGCTTTTGCCTCCATTGCAGAGACAGCTTTATATTAGCAATGAACTTTTAAATGAATCTGTTTAATTCTCAATACCAATTAACAACAAAAGCAGGGCTGGGCCTTTTTGTAGAGCCTGGGAAAGTGATGCTGCGATATAGTGTCCACCATATTGGCGGTGCCGGTCTAGGCTGGCTCACAAAAGTCTTCCTTTCCAACATTTGCTTTCCTAGATCTGGTCTGATCTGAGGTTCAGGGAGTCGGTAAATACATGGAGAGAGCTGTTTGGTGTGTGGATTCACGTTCCGATCAGACAACATCAATATGAGTTAAGGAACTTCACTACTATGCAGACAGAGCAGAGCAGGTCTTTTTGTGTGTTCACACTGGGAGCAGCGAGAGCATCAAAGTGATTCATTTTGCATGGAAGCCAGAGGCGAAGAGCAGTGCACTGGGTGTCAAAATGATGTTAAAGTCCAATTTGAGATAATGAGCTCTGACGTGGTTTGGAAGGAACCAATCAGAAGGTAGAAGTGCTCCACAGCATACTTTCCTTCCAAACATCAGTTCCAAGGCATCATGGATACAATTTATAGATGAAGGTTTCTCTCCAGTGTGCTTTCTTGGACATATGGTTAGGGTACTTGCTCAAGTCAAGTACCTGAGGTACCCTTGAGAAAGGTACCATACCCATCACAGCTCCCTGGGTGCTTTAAATAGCTGCCCCCTGCTGCACTGTGTTAAATGCAGAGCCTGCATTTCGTCGGGGTTCACTGTGCTGTGTTTCACAATGGCATTTAGTCACTTTCACTTCACTTTGACTACTTTAAGACAAATATGAAACAATATGGCTGAATATTCCCACAATCCATTCCTATACCTCATCTGGCAAATTAAAAAGCTGATTATAGTTAACGAATGTGCGAAAACACACTTATGATAACTTAAGTGTTGTGTTAAATAAATAGGGAGGAAGAGTTAGGAGTCTAGCCCGGGGTTTCTGCCAGCCCTTAGCGTCTCTGTAAATGGGTAACATGCTTGTAGCAGCGGTTCCTTGTTGTAGGAACTTCATTTATTCGGCAACAGTTAACTTGCTGTCGCAGCACGAATCTCTGAGTCAGTACAGCGGCGTAGCTACGTGGCAGGTGGTCCATTACCTGTAGCGTGTAGTTGGCTTTCTCACTGATTAGCTTGGAGATGAATTTGGCCGTGTGCTGAAAATGTACTTTTTCTGCAAAAGAGAAAAGAGAACATTTACATTTAGCTGACATTTCGGTCCAAAGTGACTTAATTAACCACAGCAAGGGTGCTCTCGGTAGGGCCGCTGGAAGTTAAGTGCCTTGCTGAAGGACACGGTGGCAGAGCTGGGATCAAATCCATGATGTCAAGTGCCAAGTCCTCTGGCTGCTGTTCCAGCAAACACCCCCTACTAATGTGCTTTACAGCATTTTCATAGTAAGAATCCCAAAATAAAGAAAAATTCTACTTTCCCAGTGCAGCATCGGGTTAACTGATTCTAGATTTAATCACTGGGGCGATTAAAAACAGACCCTCTTTGTCTAGAAAGGCTCACAGTCGTCTAGACGATGAAGATTTACTCATTTTAGATTTGATTTTAAATCACATCAACAAGCCACATTCATGAAGAGCTGAATGAGGTGGACTGATGAAGGTTGTTCTGAAATAGTGAAAAAAGAAAAAGCTAATTAAGGATAGCGGCAGACTAGTGTGTTATGCCGTAATGCATGCACACACACACACACACACACACACACACACACACACATAATTTTCATGAAAGTAATACTATTTAATAGTAGGATTTGTTTCATATATATATGGATAGAAAGACTGATAGATAGATAGACAGACAGACGGACAGGCAGGCAGACAGACAGACAGATAGATAGACAGATAGACAGACAGACAGATAGACAGATAAACAGACAGACGGACAGGCAGACAGACAGATGAACAGACAGATAGATAGATAGACAGACAGACAGACAGATAGACAGATAGATATACAGATAAATAGATAGATAGATAGATAGATAGACAGACCGACGGACAGGCAGACAGACAGACAGACAGATAGATAAACAGACAGACAGATAGAAAGATAGATAGATAGATAGATAGACACACAGACAGACAGATAGATAGACAGATAGACAGACAGACAGATAGATAGACAGATCGACAGACAGACAGACAGATAGACAGCTAGAAAGACAGATAAATAGATAGATAGATAGACAGACAGACGGACAGGCAGACAGACAGATAGATAGACAGACAGACAGATAGATAGATAAAAAGACAGACAGATAGATAGACAGATAGATAGACAGATAAATAGATAGATAGACAGACAGAGGGACAGGCAGACAGACAGACAGATAGATAGATAGACAGACAGACAGACAGATAGACAGATAAACAGACAGATAGATAGATAGACAGCTAGATAGACAGATAAATAGATAGATAGATAGATAGACCGACAGACAGACAGGTTATACTTTATAAATTTAGTTCTGTAACTCATTCATTCAAATTTCGTACTCAGATTACGAGCCCTGGGCTTCTGGCCACAGGCGGCTCCCCAGGAACCTCATGATCTTAAGGACAGAGCCACCTCAGAGGCCAAAGGTGTATTCATGACGTCTGGATTTATTGCTTTTTGTTGTAGGAATCGCCACGCGTGTCCAGTTATATATGCATAATTAATATCAGTATTGCTCTACGTGGTATTGATCTTTGTGTTACTCTGTATCATATCGAGAGGAAGTCAGCAGCATCGCCCAAGTCTACAATACTTTAAACTGAAATCTCAAAGCAGTGAGGGCTGAGCTTACCATCTGCTGTGGGATGAATGATCAAAAACTTCTTATCCATAAACTGGGACGCCCGGTATGCAAGATTGGTCATCTGGGGATGGAATCAGGAAACAGCACATATTTCCTGAGTGAACGTGACAGTAACCCACAGCTCATGTGTCTGAAACAGCGCTGGAGAAGACCTACCTCATACGCTCGTCTGTCCGGTTTCGGAAGGCCCAGATATCGTTCTGAAAAAGCAGACGCTGAAAAGCAGACACCACTGTTAGGGGCCAGATCCAATAGAAGTGCATTTTCTAAAAATAAAGGCTCAGAACAGTTTTTATGCCATCTAAACCTTCTGGAAGCCCATTTCCAACGACAGGGAACTGGCTTTATTTTGGTTCTGGCATCAAATTTGAAACTGTTCAGATTTCTTTACCAGATTAGTTCAGAACCTGAAAATGATTTGGATCTGTGATAAGATTAGTGGGCGTGTCCTTCTAATTCATTGTGTAGTCCCTCCTTCATTGAAGACCTCCTTAAATACAGTGGTTTTGCTCTAAACTGGTTACCCTGGTACTGGTTTCTAAAATACTGATATCATCAAAGACTGCGATATGCAAATGAGTCTCTTACCGATGAGTGTTTCACAGAGCAGGGTTTCTGAGATCTCAAGATTTGACCTTAAAGTTAAGGACTGTCCAACAGGAACATCAGCTCTTTTCCTATTGGTCAGGGTTGCTTTGGGATTGAGGTGCCTGGCTATCCTGTAACACCACCCCCAGGTGAGTGTTACTGGTTGTTTTAATGAATTGAAATATTCATACACTCTAATAAAAGTCATTTTTGGCCATTTTTGAATCCCTTAAAGACTAGAAACTGCTGTCTTAAAGGGCCTAGATTCTACATTTCCTTTCAAATGTAATTTTTTGTCTTTGTCACATGTCTCGGAACATTTTTAATATATTGCAGTCCCATTAAGCAGCAAGATAATTACAAAGATAGAATTTTGTCAGTATCGTGCAGCTCTAGTTAAAAATAATCAAGAAAGGATCAAGAGCCATTTCCCAATTGGTGCTAATTTAAGAATGTTAAGTGTGAAGACACTTCTTAAAGAACGTTCACACGATCTAAAGCAGGGGTGTCGAACTCCAGTCCTGGAGGGCGTGAGTCCAGCACATTTTGGTGATATCCCTCACTACACCCACCACTAAGTGTGAACTAGGTGTGTTTAAGGAGTCCTCCAGGACTGGACAATTAGGACATGGAAGTCGCTCTGGATAACAGCGTCTGCTCTTCTTCTTTTTCTTTCGGCTGCTCCCGTTTAGGGGTCGCCACAGCGGATCAACTGTCTCCATTTCTTCCTGTCTTTTGCATCTTCCTGCTTCAAACCGACCACCTGCATGTCCTCTCTCACCACATCCATAAACCTCCTCTTTGGTCTTCCTCTTCTCCTCTTTCCTGGCAGCTCCATCTTCAACATCCTCCTTCCAATATAATCCTCGTCTCTCCTCTGCACATGTCCAAACCAACGCAACCTTGCTTCTCTAACTTTGTCTCCAAGATGTCTAACCTGAGCTGTCCCTCTAATATACTCATTTCTAATCCTGTCCATCCTCGTCACACCCAACGAAAATCTCAGCATCTTTAACTCTGACACCTCCAGCTCCGCCTCCTGCCTTTTCGTCAGTGCCACCGTCTCCAACCCATACAACATAGCTGGTCTCACTACTGTTCTGTAAATCTTCCCTTTTACTCTCGCTGGTACGCGTCTGTCACAAATCACTCCAGCCACTCTTCTCCACCCATTCCAACCAGCCTGCACTCTCTTCTTCACCTCTCTTCCACACTCGTCATTACTCTGAACTGTTGATCCCAAGTATTTAAACTCCTCCACCTTTGTTACCTCCACTCCCTGCATCCTAACCACACCACTTTCCTCCCTTTCATTCACACTCATGTATTCTGTCTTTGCCCTACTCACTTTCATTCCTCTCCTCTCAAGAGCATATCTCCATCTCTCCAGGTTCTCCTCAAGCTGCTCCCTACTCTCACTACAGATCACAATATCATCAGCAAACATCATCGTCCACGGAGACTCCTGTCTAACCTCGTCCGTCAACCTGTCCATCACTACTGCAAACAAGAACGGGCTCAGTGCTGATCCTTGATGTAATCCAACATCTACCTTAAATGCATCCGTCACTCCCACTGCAGATCTCACCACTGTTACACTGTCGTCATACATATCCTGAACTACTCTCTCATACTTCTCTGTAACACCAGACTTCCTCATACAAAACCACAACTCCTCTCTAGGCACCCTGTCATATGCTTTCTCCAAATCCACAAAGGCACAATGCAGCTCCTTCTGACCTTCTCTGTACTTCTCCATCAACACCCTCAGAGCAAACATTGCATCTGTGGTGCTCTTTCTCGGCATAAAACCATACTGCTGTTCACTGATCCTCACCTCTTTTCTTAACCGAGCTTCCAATACTCTTTCCCATAACTTCATGGTGTGGCTGATCAACTTCATCCCTCTATAGTTACTACAGCTCTGTGCATCACCCTTATTCTTGAAGATCGGTACCAGTACACTTCGTCTCCACTCCTCAGGCATCTTCTCACTTGCCAAGATTGTGTTAAACAATCTGGTCAGAACAATCTAGCCAATCGGTAAAGGTCCTTTTCTCCCTCTTTACTGTCCAACCTCTCATACAATTCACCAAACACCTTATCTTTGGCCTTCACCACTGCTTTCTTCGCCCTGCGGTTAATCTCCTTGTACACCTGTCTACTTTCTTCATCTCTCTGACTGTCCCATGTCTTCTTTGCCTCCCTCTTCTTTTGAATACACTCCTGGACTTCTTGGTTCCACCACCAGGTTTCCTCATCCTCTTTCTTCCTTCCAGATGTCACACCAAGTACATTTCTAGCCATCTGCTTTATCACGTCTGCAGTAGTTTCCCAGCAATCCGGTAGCTCTTCAACACCTCCCAGTGCCCGTGTTAACTCCTGCCTGAATTTCACCTTACAGTCCTCCTCCTTCAGCTTCCACCACTTGATCCTCGACTCTGCCCTCACTTTCCTCCTCTTCTTCACCTCCAAGGTCATCCTACAGACCACCATCCTATGCTGTTTAGCTACACTCTCCCCATCACTACTTTGCAGTCTCTGATCTCTTTCAAACTGACCCTCCTACAAAGAATATAATCCACCTGTGAGCATCTTCCTCCACTCTTATACGTCACCCTGTGCTCCTCCCTCTTCTTAAAATAAGTATTAACTACAGCCATTTCCATCCTTTTTGCAAAATCTACAACCATCTGACCTTCAGCATTCCTCTCCTTGGCACCATGCCTACCCATCACCTCCTCATCACCTCTGTTCCCTTCACCAACATGACCATTAAAATCTGCACCAATCATCACTCTCTCTCCCCTGGGTACACTCTCTATCACTTCATCTAACTCACTCCAGAATTTTTCCTTCTCTTTCATCTTACAACCAACTTGTGGAGCATAAGCACTAACAACATTCATTATCACACCTTCAACTTCCAGCTTCAAACTCATCACCCTCCCTGACACCCTCTTCACTTCCAAAACACTCTCCACATACTCTTCCTTCAGGATAACACCTACTCCATTCCTCCTTCTATCCACACCATGGTAGAACAGTTTAAACCCCCCTCCAATACACCTGGCCTTACTACCCTTCCATCTAGTCTCTTGCACACACAAAATGTCAACCTTCCTTCTCTCCATCATATCAGCTAATTCTCTACCTTTACCAGTCATGCTGCCAACATTCAAAGTCCCTACCCTCACTTCCACTCTCCTCTCCTTCTTTCTCTCCTTCTCCCTCTGGACATGCCTTCCTCCTCTTCTTCTTCTTCTTTGTCCAACAGTAGTCCAATTTCCACCAGCACCCTGTAGGCTAACAGCACTGATGGCGGTCGTTGTTAACCCGGGCCTCGACCGATCTGGTATGGAATTCTGTATCGTTGTCCACATATTGACTTGGCAAAGTTTTACACCGGATGCCCTTCCTGACGTAACCCTCCCCATTTACCCGGGCTTGGGACCGGCACGAAGAAATACACTGGCTTGTGCATCCCTAGTGGCTGGGTTGGATAAGAGCGTCTGCTAAATGCCGTAAACGTAAATGTAAATGTTTTCTGGAAGCCTTTCTGCTTCAATACACTTTATTATAATTCCACTACTGTTTTTGAGAGTTTGAAGAACATCTACACTGAACACACACACTCTCTCTCTTCATTCTCTCATGGAGTTCCTCAAAGCTCTCTTTGTTCTCAGTAAGCTGACAGTGGGCTGATAGCAGGAACAAACTATACACCATTAAAAGAATAGTTTGTCAAATTGATTCATTTACACAGGAGAAGTTCTCTTTTCTCCTGTCATCGTCAATCAGCCAGAAGTCAATACGAGCAGAAGAACGAGCGAAACGAAACAGCTACTGAGCTCCTGTCCCAGAACACAGTTTTCCAGATATTGGTGCAAACATCAAGCTTTTCCTTCTTTCATCTGCTCTTGTTTAGTGGTCGTCACAGCAGATCATCCTTTTCCATTTCTTCCTGTTCTCTGCATCTTCCTCCTTCAAACCGACCACCTGCATGTCCTCTCTCACCACGTCCATAAACCTCTTCTTTGGTCTTCCTCTTCTGCTCCTTTCTTTGGCAGCTCCATCTTCAACATCGTCTTTCCGATATACTCCACGTCTCTCCTCTGGACATCTCATGCTGCCAGCATCCAAAGTTCCTACTCTCACTTCCACTGTCCTCCACTTCCTTCTCTCCTCCTCCCTCCAGACATGCCTTCCTCCTCTTCTTCTTCTTCTTCTTCTCCTTTGGCCAACAGCAGCCCAATTTCCACTAACAGCACTGATGGTGGTGGTTTTTAACCCGGGCCTCGACGGATTGCGCGTATTGAAGACAGTAATCCAAACCCCGACAGTTACCAGACTAAGAGCACAGGTACTACACCACCCTTCACTTCAAGACCTGCATCTTCCTGGGGCCACCACAATCTACAGTCATGATGGAAAAGATCTGGCAACCCAAACCTTCAAAATAAGTGCATGGGAGCCCTGGTTTTAAACCTCAAAACGTAAAGAACCATTTGTTTTATGTTCTCGGGACGTTTTGTGGCCGGTTGTGTGAATCACAGGAGGTCAAATGTTGAGAATTTCTGCCAGCTTACCATAAAGCTCAAAGTCAGTAATGGGTGACAGGACAGCTCCACACTTCAGTACAGAGTCTTCAGAGCTGAGCAGGAGGCTGGTGACGTATCCCCCATACACCTGAAAACACACACACACACACACACACACACACACACACACACACTGAACATAGCTCAGATCCCAGCAGCTGGAGAACCCGATAAGCTCACATGCAGCCTCGTTTCAATTCTTCAGTCAGTCTTTCTTTAGTTTTCATTGCATTACTTTTCCTTCTGTGTTTTGCGTTTACTGTAAGTTGTTTTGAGTTGATGTAGTAATGTATAATTTGTTTAAATTAATTATTCTTTTATAAAATCTCATGCAATCCTCACTCCCAACTGGCCTGAAGGAAACGTCTCCGGTCTCACTGTGAAATGAATTTTTTGGGATTAAACCCGCCTTTGTTCAACGTATCTTACAAACAACAACAACGACGCACGCTCAATAACAAGCTAATAGAAGAGGAGAAAAAGAAAACGCAAGGCTGCTCAGAATAATTCAGAGCAGCATGTCTCTCCATCTCTCCATCTCTCCGTATCTCCGTCTCTCCGTCTATGTGCTCGGGTCAATTTTTATTCTATTATTTGATCCAAGGACTGATGCTGATCTATGTTTTGAAAGTGTTTTAGTAACTTATGATGATCCGGTTATTGATGGTGTTTCAGAAATGCGTGCTGGTCCAGACACATCACCGCTGACGGTAATTCACCACTGCTGGTCCAGTTATTAATGATGATCCAGATGTTGATGGTTCTACTAACTGATGGCGCTTTATTTTATATTTCCACTGATTGTAATTCAGTGTAAAATATTTTTTCGTTTTTCTCCTTAATCCGTGTGATTTCATCCTTTAATTGTTGCTTTAATTATAGCTTAATCTTGTTTAATTGTACTCTTTTTCAGTTTATTGTTTTAAGGAACTGCTGTCATACATAACTGTGCTCGCGAAGCAATTAACTGAGCCGAATGTGTGAAGGCTGCATTGTAAAGCGTGAGACAGAATGATGTCACTGAATGGTTACTGTTGCTATCCTGTCAGGGTTTAAGTTGAGACAGCTTGGACAATTAGACCAGCTCTTATTTAAAGCTCTGCTCTCCGGGGTCCCTCAGGACCAGTTTGAGAACCAGTCCATTTAAAGCACCATCCATAAAACGTTTCTTCAGGGAACCCGAAGTGGTTCTTCCATGGCTTCGTTCCAAAGAACCCATCTTTCATTTTTAGAGAGCAGATGCTTCTTTATCGGCACTGTTTGTTAAGTCTTTCTCTACGTTTGTCTTTATTTTGCTTTCTCTTATGAGCTGTCATAACAGATTATGTCCAGTAATGTCTCGGTGATGGCGGAATCTATGATCGTTGAAAGTGAAAGTGACTATTTGCCTTTTTACATGCACACAGTGAAACACAACGTCCAATGTGCAGCCATGTCCAGAACCTGGGGAGCAGTAATGGGGACGGTACCTTGCTCAAGGCTACCTCAGGGCAACCTGCTGGTGTGGGATTCAAACCCATGACATCCAGATCCTGAGGTCATGTCCAGTCCCTCAAAGCACCACTGCCCCACTGATGTCCTGACTTACAATTAGAATGTGACATGATCTCTCACGACATCAAAACTAATATCTACCAAGATTTTATCGGTTAAGGTAATGTGATGTTACATTAATTAGCATAACCTGCTATAATATTAATAAAAGCATAAGGCGTATAGCGTCACTGTCAGTTTTCCGTTGTTTCAGGTCAAGTCCTGATACCGTTTCTTTCTCTTTATTGAAGGGCAAATGAATCCAAATGAAAACTCTGGGGCTTCTGAATGTATCCTTTTAGCACATCTAAACCTGGGTGTATTTATGCATCACATAAATAAATAAATAAATAAATATCCTACCAACTTTCACAGCCCAGCTGCTTTTCCTCCGGACCAATAGCATGTCTCGTTAGACTTCAGGCCTGACAACTCGTTAGGTGACTGCTCAGGTCCTGGAGGGCATGTTTTACATCAGTGTTAGTTAGGCTCCTGTACTAGAGACCGTCCCTCCTCTACTGTCTAACGCTTTGTCTTCTCCAGCACGTCCTTCCTATTCAGCTCTCAAAGGCCCTGCTTGTGTTAGACACTGATTCAGGGGGAAAAGATCACCATGCCTGAGAGTGGGAACTGCTTCGTTATGTTACTATATGTGAGACACATTTTCTTCAGGGCGCAGTGTCAGACCACTTCCGCCTTGTTCAGTTTTCCATATTGCTGCATAAATATGATCTAAAATATCGGAACCGGAAGGTTGTGGGCTCGAATCCCAGACCAGAAGGTTGTCCCAAGGTTCCCTTGAGTAAGGTACTGTCCCCTGACTACGGACTGCTGCATGGTCAAACACAGAGGACGCATTTAGTTGTGGTTCACTGTGGGCTGTGTTCACAATGACACATAGTCGCTTTCACTTTCACAAGAAATTGACACGCAAAGGGCAATAGAGCTGCATGTGCAAAACTTTTCAGGACTGCATAGTGGATAACACCACCGTCCTGGTCAAGTCTAAATGTTTGTGCATGGCTGACACTACAATGCTGCTGAATGGTTCCTATTGCAGGAAACTAACCTGTTTTTAGAGGAAGTTGACATTGTGATGTGTGTGCAGGTGTGAGAGTTATGGTTATGTTCTCTCACTGATATTTACAGTTGTTTAGGAGGTGGTGGTGGTCTAATTGTAGGATGCTTGCACATGGACCAAGAGGTTGCAGGTTCAAATCCCATCTCTGGCTCTACCACCTTTGGGCTCCTGAGCAAAACCCCCAACCCCAGCTTGTTCCAGGGAGACTGTCCTTGTAACTATCTGCTAAATGCTGTAAATGTAAATGTTGAGGAGGAAGAGGGATCAGTTTTTACCTGTCCAAAAGCTCCAATCCTGGTTTTGTCAATGTAGGGCTCTTTTGCTATAATGCTGCAAAACAAATAAAACTGTTAGAGACAGAATCCGTTGAGTGTGAGTGGATCAGTAACATTACCCTGCATCCCACAAGCCCTTTGTCCACACATCTTTGTGACTTTAATAATGCAGTGGTTGACTGGCTGCAGCGTCCACATGCTGGACATACACACATTCAGTCTAACGGTACAGTGAACCCATAGTGGAACCAGTTCTACAGACATTTTTACAAATAGCCCCATGTTGTCCATGAAGGGTAGAGTAGATTGTGTTCAGATTGTGTGCATTCGATAACCCTCTGCTGTGATTGGTTGATGTGTAGAAGCAACCCGGGTAGTGCAGGTTGTGCCTACACACTGAAGACTATGAGACTATGAAGAATATGGAAGAATATTCTAACAATTAAAAAAAAGTAGAATGTTCTAAAACACTGTCATTGGGAAGAACATTCTAAGAAGGCAGTGTTGATTCTGATATGAAGAGTGTTGGTGTTGAACTGAAGAGTGTTGATTCTGATATGAAGAGTGTTGATATGAAGAATGTTGGTGCTGATATGAAGAGTGTTGGTGTTGATATGAAGAATGTTGGTGCTGATATGAAGAGTGTTGGTGTTGATATGAAGAGTGTTGGTGCTGATATGAAGAGTGTTTGGTTCTGATATGAAGAGTGTTGGTGCTGATATGAAGAGTGTTGGTGTTGATATGAAGAGTGTTGGTGTTGATATGAAGAGTGTTGGTTCTGATATGAAGAGTGTTGGTGTTGATATGACGAGTGTTGGTTCTGATATGAAGAGTGTTGGTGTTGATATGACGAGTGTTGGTTCTGATATGAAGAGTGTTGGTGTTGATATGACGAGTGTTGGTTCTGATATGAAGAGTGTTGGTGTTGATATGACGAGTGTTGGTTCTGATATGAAGAGTGTTGGTGTTGATATGACGAGTGTTGGTTCTGATATGAAGAGTGTTGGTGTTGATATGACGAGTGTTGGTTCTGATATGAAGAGTGTTGGTGTTGATATGACGAGTGTTGGTTCTGATATGAAGAGTGTTGGTGTTGATATGACGAGTGTTGGTTCTGATATGAAGAGTGTTGGTGTTGATATGACGAGTGTTGGTTCTGATATGAAGAGTGTTGGTGTTGATATGACGAGTGTTGGTTCTGATATGAAGAGTGTTGGTGTTGATATGACGAGTGTTGGTTCTGATATGAAGAGTGTTGGTGTTGATATGACGAGTGTTGGTTCTGATATGAAGAGTGTTGGTGTTGATATGACGAGTGTTGGTTCTGATATGAAGAGTGTTGGTGTTGATATGACGAGTGTTGGTTCTGATATGAAGAGTGTTGGTGTTGATATGACGAGTGTTGGTTCTGATATGAAGAGTGTTGGTGTTGATATGACGAGTGTTGGTTCTGATATGAAGAGTGTTGGTGTTGATATGACGAGTGTTGGTTCTGATATGAAGAGTGTTGGTGTTGATATGACGAGTGTTGGTTCTGATATGAAGAGTGTTGGTGTTGATATGACGAGTGTTGGTTCTGATATGAAGAGTGTTGGTGTTGATATGACGAGTGTTGGTTCTGATATGAAGAGTGTTGGTGTTGATATGACGAGTGTTGGTTCTGATATGAAGAGTGTTGGTGTTGATATGACGAGTGTTGGTTCTGATATGAAGAGTGTTGGTGTTGATATGACGAGTGTTGGTTCTGATATGAAGAGTGTTGGTGTTGATATGACGAGTGTTGGTTCTGATATGAAGAGTGTTGGTGTTGATATGACGAGTGTTGGTTCTGATATGAAGAGTGTTGGTGTTGATATGACGAGTGTTGGTTCTGATATGAAGAGTGTTGGTGTTGATATGACGAGTGTTGGTTCTGATATGAAGAGTGTTGGTGTTGATATGACGAGTGTTGGTTCTGATATGAAGAGTGTTGGTGTTGATATGACGAGTGTTGGTTCTGATATGAAGAGTGTTGGTGTTGATATGACGAGTGTTGGTTCTGATATGAAGAGTGTTGGTGTTGATATGACGAGTGTTGGTGTTGATATGAAGAGTGTTGGTGTTGATATGACGAGTGTTGGTGTTGATATGAAGAGTGTTGGTGTTGATATGACGAGTGTTGGTGTTGATATGAAGAGTGTTGGTGTTGATATGACGACTGTTGGTGTTAATATGAAGAGTGTTGGTGTTGATATGAAGAGTGTTGGTGTTAATATGAAGAGTGTTGGTGTTAATATGAAGAGTGTTGGTGTTAATATGAAGAGTGCTGGTTCTGACGAGTACCTGAGGGCCTTCAGCTGGTCCTCCTCCTCCAGTCTGCCCAGTCTGCGCTGGACTTTGTGGAGGAAGTTTGTGCCCTGAAAGCCGCTTCCACGGCCGTCAAAGCGCATCGCAATTACACCGAAACTGCTGACCAGAACCATGGCCCAGTCTACCTGGAACTGCTCTGAAATCAGCTGCCCACCTGGAGTACCGTCCCTGAGAAAAGGGAGAGAGAGACACGGAGGGAACATGAATAACGGAAGTTCATCAATTTGCTGCAGCGCTTCTTTTAGGATGAATTAATAGCTGACAAGTCAAATGAGAAACTTCTCTTTTCACCAGACTATACAGCAACAGGAAAATATGACCTGGTCAGATCAAATGGACTTTCTTTTTACATCATGTGAACCAAGTGTGTCACTTTCACTTTCACTTTTTTGCACTGCACACTTTAGCCAATTACAATCCAAATGTTTTAGTAAATTGCGTTTTTACAGGTATATTGAAAAATTACTTCCACATCCTTGCATATCCAACTTGATTTAAAATAACTTTCTCAATCACTGTCATTATATATAAGATATAAAATCTTGGAGAAAGTAAATGAATAACTTATTATAACACATCACGTTTAGTTTTATATGTATTTTATTTTTAAATGTCTATTGCATTAGTATTTTCCATCATAGTTACAGACTAAAAACTACAGAAACTGAAGAAATATCTAGTTCATTTCTGATAAGAGCTTTCGATTGGGTAAAGTGTGTTAGAAAAACGAAACTTCATTCCTAACTAATTATCAGCAAATTGAAAACATGTACGACTACAAGAACAGTTTAACAGTTAATTAATGCTCTCTCCTTGAACATTTCAGCAAAGATCAATTAACCTTATCGCTCTCTCTCGCTCTTGCGCTCTCTCTCTCTCACTCTATCTTTTATTGGTAGTGTAATCAGAAGCTGGTTCTGTGGCAGACAGGGGCTGGGCAGTGTAGATTACAGACTGATTAAAATGTGTGCAGGCTGGATTAGAAGAGTCAGGGAGGATCAGGCTGAGGTCAGGAGCAGAGAGGAGCACTGGGAGTGAAGTAGGAAGCTGAACATTGGAGTGTGGAAACCACAGGTGTTAATTAATGCAGAACATATAATGGGATATAATGAACTGAGCCAAAACATTACAACCACCTAAAAAGCTGTCAGAACTGCACTGAAATACTCGAGATCGAGGTTCGCATGATTGGTTTATCAGCAGAGCGTCACACTCCCTGCTTATTTTCTTCCCAGAATACATCGCTTCCTCTGCTAAATGTCTCTGTACCTTTCTACTGCAGCACTAAAGAGATGTGAAGAGCCCTTAAAGCCATGCAGCATTTAGTTTATTGAAAGGCGCTTTGATAGTGTGAAAGTCTCAGAGTAAGAAAATAATGCAGTTATTAAAAAGAGCTACATTTCTGTGCATGTGACCTCTGACCTCAGCACGGTCCAGCCCTTTGGGGATGGCCTGGAACTCTGACTGCAAGCCTCATTAACTGAATCGAAGCAGTGGAGTGAAGGCATCCCCCAAGAGTTCCAGCAATATGGAAACTAACCCTGGACTTTGGATACATTATGCCTTCAATCCTGTCTTATCCTTGCCATGCTGGATAGATTAAATGAAAGGAACAAATGGTATTGTGCTGCTGTAAAGTGGCTAAGAATACAAAGTTCTAGATAAAGAGAACCACTCAGTGTTCAGCATCAGCAAATTAATCGCTGATCATCTGGAATCATCTGCACCCGTTCATGTCTGAAGTTAGACGCTTTGTTCTGCTTGAAGGTTCAGACGTAGATCACTGTGTGGATTAACCAACACAGAACTATCAAACTGCTCAGGTACAGAGACTGGACTGAACATGAGAGACAACAACACTGTCCTTCAGGAAGATCTGGAGAACTGCTCAGGTACAGAGACTGGACTGAAAATGAGACACGACAACACTGTCCTTCTGGAAGATCTGGAGAACTGCTCAGGTACAGAGACTGGACTGAACATGAGAGACAACAACACTGTCCTTCAGGAAGATCTGGAGAACTGCTCAGGTACAGAGATTGGACTGAAAATGAGAGACAGCAACACTGTCCTTCAGGAAGATCTGGAGAACTGTTCCTCAACAAGATATTAAAAATACAAGAAAGTCTGACACTGGAAGCTAATTATAAAGAAATGATGGGTAGGTCAAGAATTTTTTGCACACTGTTATATGCAGCTATGTTCCTCAATCAAATAAACGTGACTGTGTTTGTGTGTGCGTGTGTGTGTGTGTGTGTGTGTGTGTGTGTGTGTGTGTGTGTGTGTGTGTGTGTGTGTGTGTTGAGACATTAAGACTCACACTAGCAGCAGTAGAGGGTAGTGCGCTGTCTCTATGAAGCTGGCAGGTTTCAGGATCTGTATTGTAAGAGCTGTTGACATAAACAGAGAAAAAAGCAAATCAGGGAACTGCAACAAGTTGGGATAAACATTAAACTGATGTAAGTTCTCAATCTAAATCATATGGCATAGATACAGGGGTGGAACTTTGCAATAGTAATGGACAGGTTGACGGACGAGGTTAGACAGGAGTCTCCGTGGACGATGATGTTTGCTGATGATATTGTGATCTGTAGTGAGAGTAGGGAGCAGCTTGAGGAGAACCTGGAGAGATGGAGATCTGCTCTGGAGAGGAGAGGAATGAAAGTGAGAAGGACAAAGACAGAATACATGAGCGTGAATGAAAGGGAGGAAAGTGGAGTGGTGAGGATGGAGGGAGCAGAGGTGACAAAGGTAGAGGAGTTTAAATACTTTGGATCAGCAGTTCAGAGTAACGGCGAGTGTGGAAGAGAGGTGAAGAAGAGAGTGCAGGCTGGTAGGAATGGGTGGAGAAGAGTGGTTGGAGTGATTTGTGACAGACAGGGACCAGTGAGAGTAAAAGGGAAGGTTTACAGGACAGTACTGAGACCAGCTATGTTGTACGGGCTGGAGACGGTGCCACTGATGAAAAAGACAGGAGGCGGAGCTGGAGGTGTCAGAGTTAAAGATGCTGAGATTAGAGGATTGAGGTTTAGAAATGAATATATTAGAGGGACAGTTCAGGATGGACGCTTTGGAGACAAAGTTAGAGAAGCAAGGTTGTGTTGGTTTGGACATGTCCAGAGGAGAGACGAGGACTATACTGGGAGGGGGATGTTGAAGCTGCCAGGAAAGAGGAGAGCAGCATCATTCAACAGAAGCATGTGCAAAAGAATCCCAGAGTGTTTTACTAGAACATAAAAACTGTGTTGCTTTGCAGGAAGCATCGTTCTGCCACCTCAGGCCACCCTCTGGACATGTCACGGTTTGGAAGCGGATGCTTCACGGCGGTAGCGGCCAGCGGCCTCTCTTTCATGTTTCCACACAGTCACTAAAGGCTTGCTTTTCACATTCATCTGCACAAAAAGACACATAAGCTTCCTGACCGCGTAGTGTTCAAACCGGCGGCCAAAAAGCTGCTCCCAGTGAAAACATTTGAGAAATAGCAATTTTCTTCACAGCCAGTGGCACTGCATCATAATATACATACCGATGGACAGCCTAACTAATGAGTAATGTATTGCAGAGCCACCATGCGGGACTAAAAGTTATAAAATGCTCCCAGAAGGTATATTCTATGCAGCAGAACCTGGTTGAGCTGGATGTGAGAATAGTGTCCTGCCGAATGATGAAGCTACCTGCAGCTGATTGTCAAAATTTCAGCTTCTGTTGGAAGATCTGAGAACATCTCCATGCTTTAATGCTGCTTTACATGAGTTGGTAATATGAGCTCATATGACTGGGTAGTAAGAAAGCCCTGCAGAAGGTTAGAGAGCATGTGCTGGACCACCCAATCCTGTGCACTTTTTAGCATAAAGTGCATTCGGTGAGGATCATCTGAGAAGCTTCTGACACAAGAAATGGCAGAAAAACCTTCCACTATGTGCCAGCATTGGTAGCATCATATGAGGGGAAACACTAACTAACGAGTGAGAGCCTCAGCTGAGAGAAGATGCTGGAGAAACCTACTGTAATCCTCAATGTCTATTTCTTTGTATTCCACTTTGGGCATCTGCATGGAGTCCATGGTCTTCCGGAGGTTCAGGTTCAGCTCGATGTCGAACATCTCTGCCAGAGGACAAACACACAAAGCATGTTTAAATGCCCCGGCAATCCATATACACCCCAGATACGCCCCTCGTACGGCTGTGAAGCGCTCATTGTACGGAAATTGCAAGGCAGTTTCCCAGCTGTTTGCAGAACCGTGTTGGAGAGCGAGATAAGTGTGCTGGGAAAGGCCAGAGCTGGAGGCGTTCAGAGCACATAGAACAGCTGCGGCTGGTGATAGTGAGAGAGGTTGGGATGAAAAACAGCAAAGCACTAATAACGAGGGCTTTTCGTTCTGAAATAGTCACCCTCTCACGATGGTGAATTACATTTTACACTTAAATGCACACCGGTGCTCCATCTGAACCATCACGACTCGAAATGCACGTTACGTTCACCCTGGAAACGGACGGGTTATCTGTTGCTGGGTCGCTCTGTTTGGTTTCACTATGTCTCTGTGCAGCCTGTGGGTTCATTTTAAACCATTTAGGACACCATTTAGAGCAAAACCCACAGTAAACCATTTTGCTAGATGTTATGTGGACCTAATATGATTGGCTAATCTCATAATCTCACAATTGCTTTCATTCGTTTCTCAGTTTCAAATCCTTTTTAAGGAGCCAATATCATCTACAACAACAGACGTTGCTCACCTAAGCAGGAACTATTTCATAACAACGCTCTTTTTCCGATGCTTGCTTGTGTGTTTTGGTTTTGTGATCTAATCTTCATAAGATGGGATGTGCCTGAATATCTGCAGCTACTTGAGAAGGCTTAAACCTAAAATTTAATTCAGAACGATTGGGGCGTGGTAGTGCGGTGGGTCGCGGTGCAGCCAGAAGTTCCTGGGCTTGATTCTCATATGGGACAGTCCGGGTCCTTTCTGTGTGGACTGGTGACCTTCTAGGGTGTATCCCTTTGGCACGGGGATCACCCACGTGACCCAAAATAGGGCAAGTGGCTCAGAAAATGAGTGAGAGAGAGAATAATTGCATCTCATGAAGTTTCTAGGCAGTCGCTAGGTTGTTACTTTTGCATTTTAAGTGACTTGCTGTGGCGGTTACTAGGTGGTTGCTATGGTATCTCCAAGGTGATTACTACAGTTTGTGTTACGGGGTTTGCTGGGGTGCTAGGCCTGTTGATAGGATGTCGCCAAAGTATTTATATCTTCGTTATGAACTGTTTCAAGTTCACAAGACGATCTGTTTTAAGCCCAGTAATAAATTTGACTTTGGTCCCCTGATATATATGTGGTTTATATCAAAATTGTCTTTGCTATAGAATTTTAGTATATCAGTTCGGACATATATACAGCGGTGGCCTAGTGGTAAGGGAGTTGACCCAGATTGGAAGATTGTGGGTTCGATTCCCTCACCAGT
>CM029377.1:2220736-2295736 GCA_017165825.1 Hepsetus odoe
TGGTTAAGATTATGTCCAGTCTTAAGGGTAGATCCTGTTGTGTCTGTGTAAAGGACAGGTCTACTGTAAGGGGACAGGTCCATGAATGAAACACTGTTGTGAAGGTGAAGTGTGAGAAGGTAGACAGACAGAAGACAGGATGTGGTTGCTCACATTAACTTGCTCTCCTCATCGTAAGCCAGAACTTGTGTCACGTCCCAGTCACCTGATGTTATGGACAACAGCGTGTCTGAGCTGGTGTTGGGCTGGAGGAGTAGCATCAAACACACACACACACAAACACACACACACACACACACACACACACACACACACACACACACACACACAAACACACACACACACACACACAATAAAAACCTGTTTTTCACATTTTAATTTTACTAAATACTTAGGGGGTGTATACTTTGAAACGTAGATCATTCTCCTTCTGAGATCCATTCTAGAACATTTGAGAACGGTCTAATACACTCTAGAACCGCAGAGCCCTAGTGTTACTTCTTAAAATCTCCAAGTTAATTCTAATAGCACTTTCTAGAGCCACCGTTCTGTTAAATTCTACAGTTCCTAAGAAATTTCAGAAATGTTACAGTTTCTAAGAATGCTCCAAGTTTAGTGTCATAGAACAACTCCCTGATTTCCATTACTGCGTCCTAGAACGATCTGTGTTCTAGGACTTAAAACGCCACCGTTCCCCAACCCGTATAACATAGCTGGTCTCACTACCATCCTGAAACCCTCCCTTTCACTCTTGCTGGTTCCCATCTGTCACAGATCGAAATGAAAGCGTTTTAATGGCACATGTTCAAGTTTGTGAGTTCTAAAATAACATGCTGTGATTTTTAAGAGTTCTTATATATTATTATTAGTTTTAATGTTACATTCAATTTCCAGGAAAGAGTTCTGTTACATGAGAGAGTTCAAAACATATTATTTCTATTAGAGTCATAACGTTACATTCCAGAATTTCAGTGAAAGTTCTAATGGCTGGCGCTACAATTTTTATGAGAGTTCTTATGTTCTAGAATTTCGGTGAAGGCCCTTAAACAGCATTGTAGAACTGTAGTATATCCTAAAGCAATCAAATAGATGAATCAATTCTAGAATTTTTAAGAGTTTTAATATTAAAATTGATTTCAAATGTACAATTTTCAATGTCAAGTTCCAGAGTTTCTGAAAGCACAAAATGCTTTCTACAATTTCTGAGAACCTCCTGGACTTTCCCACGGAAATCACTCGTTGACCTTTGGCTAAACTCACACATCTGTAACGGATTAAGGAAGAAGATTAAAGTAAAATTTAATTGATCACTGATGTAAACGATGTCTCCCTCCTTCAGTCACAGTCAGTTTTAGTGAATCGGTTCTTTAAAAGGACAGTATATCAGTACAACTCCAGAAGCAAAGAAGAGACACTAAAGGCTTTCCGGTTTGTAAATACACCTTCTTTCGGCCTCTTTAAATCCCGCTATCCTGTAGAGCTCAAAGCAGGATGATTTCCCTCCAACACTACCTCAGCAAATTCATTCCCCCTCTCGTTCATCCGAGGTGTATATCTCCTCCAGCAGCAGAGTGATGATGATTTTCCGTTGAGAGATGCTCCCTAGCCCTCCTCTTGTCTTGTGGTTTTACTGCCTGACATGCCTCTTAATCTCATGATGTTTTTTAGACGATGAGATCGAAACAGTAGATCAAATGAGATCAAAAAGCTTTGCAGAGATTTCCGAAGTCATCTTCTGATCCAGCAGGCTGTATATTTTTGTGCTTTCTCTCCTCTAAAATACCGGACTGAATAATATCCAAACCTTTCATCGGCTGAGCCAAATGTGTAGATCAGAAAGAACATCGTTATTTCAAAATTATGAAGCTACGCATAAAGACAGATGTTTGATGTTCCTAAATGGAGCACTGTTGGGAAAATTGTGCTGTGACCAGTGGCGGAAGACCAAACACAAAGCAAAATGTTGCATTAAGAGTTTTTGTGATCACTGTCTATGGTTTTATCTCAGAAGCAGACTTTAATGGTTTCACCAGTTTTGCTTAATTCTGTATTTAGGATTATGAGAGTAAATTTCAGTGATTTGTGGATTCTGGAGGGTTTATGTGCTGGTTGACGAGGCCAAGGTGCAGCACAGAATGTGTTGTTCCTGCGGTGAAATATGGAGGTGGGCCGTTCTGGAGGTGTTTTTGGGAGGAAAATCTGGAGACTTTGTCCAAAAAGATGAAAAGATCCTTCTACAACAGGGTTACGATCCCAAGAATTTTTCAAAATTGTGGCAAAAATACTACATCCGATCCAAGAAAGGAAAAATATTTTGAGAAGTTTATATTGGCTTCTCCCATATGGATGGAATTACACCCCAGTTTTGTATGTCTAATGTTTTAGACATGTTTTGGTTGAAAAGAGATCTTCATCGTGTGTAAACATGAATGGTGTATCATTCTTCTTCTTTTTCTTTTGGCTGCTCCCGTTTAGGGGTCGCCACAGCGGATCAACCGTCCTGTAAACCTTCCCTTTTACTCTAGCTTTTACCCATCTGCCACAAATCACTCCAGCCACTCTTCTCCACCCATTCCTACCTGCCTGCACTCTCTTCTTCACCTCTCTTCCATACACGCCGTTACACTGAACTACTGATCCCAAGTATTTAAACTCCTCCACCTTCACCTCCTCTACTCCCTCCATCCTCACCACTCCACTTTCCACCCTTTCATTCACACTCATGTATTCTGTCTTTGTCCTACTCACTTTCATTCCTCTCCTCTCTAGAGCAGATCTCCATCTCTCCAGGTTCTCCTCAAGTTGCTCCCTACTCTCATTGCAAGTCACAATAACATAAGCAAATATCATCGTCCACGGAGACTCCTGTCTAACCTCGTCCGTCAACCTGTCCATTACTACTGCAAACAAGAATGGGTTCAGCACTGATCCTTGATGTAATCCAGTCTCTACCTTAAATGCATCCGTCACTCCCACTGCAGATCTCACCACTGTTACACTGCCATCATACATATCCTGAACGACTCTCACATACTTCTCTGTAACACCAGACTTCCTCATGCAAAACCACAACTCCTCTCTAGGCATCCTTTTATATGCTTTCTCCAAGTCCACAAAGGCACAAGGTCCTTCTGACCTTCTCTGTACTTCTCCATCAACACCCTCAGAGCAAACATTGTATCTGTAGTGCTCTTTCTCGGCATAAAACCATACTGCTGTTCACTGATCCTCACCTCTTCCCACTTCTTCTTTGCTTCTCTCTTCTTCTGCATACACTCCTATACTTCTTGGTTCCACCACCAGGTTTCCTTATCCTCCTTCTTCCTTCCAGATGTCACACCAAGTACATTTCTAGCTGTCTGCCTTATCACTTCTGCAGTAGTTTGCCAGCAGTCCAGTAGCTCTGCAACACCTGCAAAGAATATAACCCACCTGATCTTCCTCCACTCTTATACGTCACCCTGTGCTCCTCCCTCTTCTTAAAATAAGTATTAACTACAGCCATTTCCATCCTTTTCACAAAATCTACAACCATCTGACCTTCAGAATTCCTCTCCTCGATACCATACCTACCCATCACCTCCTCATCACCTCTGTTCCTTTCACCAACATGACCATGAAAATCTGCACCAATAACCACTCTTTCTTCTCTGGGTACACTCTCTATCACTTCATCTAACTCACTCCAGAATTCTTCTTCTCCTCCATCTCACGACCAACTTGTGGAGCAGAAGCACTAACATCATTCATTATCACACCTTCAACTTCCAGCTTCAAACTCATCACCCCACCGACACCCTCTTCACCTCCAAAACACTCTCCACATACTCTTCCTTCAGGACAACTCCTCGCCCATTCCTCCTTCTATCCACACCATGGTAGAACAGTTTAAACCCTCCTCCAACACACCTGGTCTCACTTCCCTTCCATCTAGTCTCTCTCACACAGAAGATCAACCTTCCTTCTCTCCATCATATCAGCTCATTTTCTACCTTTACCAGTCATGCTGCCAACATTCAACATTCCTCCCTTACTTCCCCTCTCCTCTCCTTCTTTCTCTCCTCCTCCCTCTGGACATGCCTTCCTCTTCTTCTTCTTCTTCTTCTTCTCCTTTGTCCAATAGCAGTCCAATTTTTTTGTTTCGTTGTCCGCAAATTGATTTGGCAAAAGTTTTACACCGGATGTCCTTCCTGAAGTAACCCTCTCCATTTATCCAGGCTTGGAACCGGCATGAAGAAAAACTCTGGCTTGTGCATCCCTAGTGGCTGGGTTTTGTATCTCTTCATTATAAGAATTATCTTTATATTTTTCATTATATTTAGAAATGTGGCATTAGTATTACTGCCTCCTGATGAGAGTCGTACCTGTGAGATGGCCATGGAGATGTGAAAGAACTTCCCCCGGCCTCCCTGCGGGACGGGTCTGGTGAAGAACATCTTCAGCCCATCCCTGGAGAACAATGGAGCTTCATTCTGTGCCGAAAACAAACAAACATTAAACCGATGGCTGTGTCCCATTGTGCCCACTTACTGTCATGCAGAGACTGTATTTTTTTATTTATTGGTGGTGGGCTCCCTTTGTAGGTTTTAAGATTAAATATTAACCGAGCTACATGAGCTGTGCCATCAAAACAAAATAATTAAGCTATAAAGAACGTGTTACATCCTCAACTCCGAAACCTTCCGTGCACTCGACGTGTATCGTATCGGTCTTAATTAAAGTGATGCATCGTCTATCTAGAGGTGGACGTGCCCCCGCAGGACTTGATCTGTCGCCGTTCTGAAAATAATCCTGCTCTAAAAATTTCATGACTTAAGCCCTTGGGTAAAAGAATGCACATAAAGAAAAGAAGGCAAAAAAAACAACTCCACCAAAACAAATCATGAAAAGCAGGTTCACCTCCTGCACCGTCACGCAGGGATTATCATAAACAAAAGAGCCACACCTCATTCAAACTACATTTCCAGCGGCTGCCTCAACACAAAAACTTGTCTGTCGTCACGGCAATAGAGTAGGTGAACAACTACTGCAATCCAGTCGAAACCAGACTGTGCGTTAATTAATATAATGATCTTAAAGATACTGAATCAAAACGACGTTGAATAATAAAATCTTCTTCTTTGTCTTCCGGCCGCTCCCGTTTAGGAGTCGCCACAGTGGATCAACCATCTCCATTTCTTCCGGTCCTCTGCATCTTCCTTCTTCAATCTGACCACCTGCATGTCCTCTCTCACCACGTCCATAAACCTCCTCTTTTGTCTTCCTCTTCTCCTCTTTCCTGGCAGTTCCATCTTCAACGTCCTCCACCCGATATAATCCCCATCTCTCCTCTGGACATGTCCAAACCAACGCAACCTTGCTTCTCTAACTTTGTCTCCAAAATGTCCAACGTGATCTGTCCCTCTAATCTACTCATTTCTAATCCTGTCCATCCTCGTCACACCCAACGAAAATATGGGTTATAATTATATATGACACCCAACCTAGTCAAGACTCAGTATACTTTAATAGAGTCCCCTCCAAAAGTATTAGAACAAGGCCTATTTAGTTGACTATAAGATCATATTTGACCTTTTATTTCCTGGTTTTCATGTCTTAATTACATGGAACACAGCATTTTGTGATTTTGAAAGTGAAAGTGCAAATGACTACCCTTGTCATTGTGAAACGTAGCACAGAACAACACAACGAAATTCAGCCTCTGCATTTCACCCATACACACACGTGGGGCAGATTTTGAATCCGCCCAGGGAGCAGTGACGGGGATGGTATCTTGCTCAAGGGTACCTCAAGGCAACCTACTGGTGAGGGAATCAAACCCACAATCATTCGATCCAGGGAAACTCCCTAGTCACTAGACCACCGCTGCCCCTTGGTGGTCACAGCAGAATGACTTCTGAAAGCTTCAGGAACATTTTGTCTACCAAATTACGCAGAAATGTATTCATCTACTCGGGCTATAGCAAGAGAATGATCCAAGACACAGGGCCAAGTTAACAAATGAAGGAAAACACAGGGTACTTTAAAGGTTTAGGATTGGCTAAATCAAAGACCACACCCTCACCCAGCAGGACTGGATTTTCTTGAAGAGAAGACTGTAAAGAGAAACCCCCCAAAACAAACAAAAACTGAAAGATACTGCAGGAAAAGTCTGGAAAACTAGAACCAATGAAGAAACCAACAATTTGGTGAAATAAATCAATGTCAGGTTTGATGTGGTTATTGTGAGCAAGGGCTCTGCAACCAAATATTATGTTTCGTTACTTTACTTTAAAACGTGGCAGTGGTGGCTTAGTGGTTAGGTACGAGGCCCCAGGATCAGAAGATTTCCAGACCAGTAGGTTGCCCTGAGGTACCCGTGAGCAAGATACCGTCTCCGTCACTGCTCCCCGGCAGCTTTCGATAGCTGCACAGTGTGTGTGTGGGTGAAATGCAAAGGCTACATTTCATTGTTGCTCACTGCGTGTTGTGCCGTGTTTCACAATGACAAGTTATCACTTCACTTTAAAACTGGCCGGTCAGATACAAAAGGTGCTATTTTCGATGAAATTGAACACATCTTAATGTGAAAAGCGGGACATAAAATCTAAATCTGATCTCAGGTTCTGTTGATCTTCAACCCAAATGTCTTCACTGCAATTTTTTGGCCTGTTTTTGGATTATGTTTGGTTCTGGCACGTCCTGAATGCTTAATTCTAACGTTAAACAGTGCGTCTACAGACTTCGCTCCAGATTCGTTTCTAGGCTGCAGAGTGTTTGTACTGTTTAAACGATCATGTGATCTCAGGCCAGCAGTGTTACCTTTTAACAGCCTTTTTTTCTTTTTAGTAAAAATGCAGCCAAGAGTGCGAAGAGGAGGAAGCTGTTCGTTTACCTGTCTGTGCAGCCAGCCTTCGCTCTCATCCTCATGTTTCTGAAAGACAGATGGTAAATGTGCACACACACACACACACACACACGCACACACACACACAAATAAATATGAACATATCAGCAGTTAATCAGCTCTGTAATAAAATAAAATGAAAATTTGATTCAATTAATTAAATGAAATTAATGTAAAATGGCCATAAATTCAGGCCAGGATAAACAATATTTTTGCCATTTTTTTTTAAATAAATTTTTTCTCTAATTTTCATGCAAAATCCCACTTGCTCGCCAGGATGACGTTTACAAGATACCACCAAAACAGCTGAACATGCGGCGAGAAGCATCAGCTTGTTTAGCTCAGTGAGGGCATTGCTTAACTCTGGTGCTTTTAAGTTTAAAAAAGGATTATAAATTATAATAAATTATAATAAATTATAATCTGACCAATTTCTTTTGCACAGCGCGAGACATTTTCACATCGGACACTTTGCAAAAAAAGAGCACTCTGACTTTTTATGATCTGCGTCTCCTCTCACCTCCACCAGCAGACTCTTTTATAAGCTTGTATTCTGAAGAAACCTGCTTTATGGGCTTCATAATCTGCATCATGCAGTGCAGCGCATACCTTGGTGCACACTCCTGTGGTGGCCTCGCACAGGGTCAGAATGGAGATGTTCTGGGCTCGGTTTAACCAGTTCACTGCCAGCTTCGTGCTTGTGGCCCACTTCACCATGGTAATGTAGTACTCTCTGGAGCGGGGAAGCAAAATATGTGCAGTTTAGGGCCAAAAAGTGAGTAATGAACTAAACGAGACACACCAGATTAAACACAGAACAGGGCTGAAAACTAGCTGCTACACTTAACCAGGAATGTTAGAATGTTAACACAAGCACTGATAATATGTAAATGAAATAGAAAAGAATACGTTTAGGAACAACTTTTAATGTGTTTTTAGTAAATAAGCGTGTTCTCTTTGTTAAGTGCTCACTGAATGTTGTGGGTTTGATTCCCAGACCAGTGTTTGCCCTGAGTGAAAGTGAAAGTGACTACCCTTGTCATTGTGAGATGCAGCACAACACAACACAACGAAATTCAACCTCTGCGCTTCACCCATACACACACAGCAGCAGGGGAAAGCTATTGAAAGTGCCCGGAGAGCAGTGACGGGGATGGTACCTTGCTCAAGGGTACCTCAGGGCAACCTATTGGTGAGGGAATCGAGCCCACAATCTTCCGATCCGGGGAAACTCCCTAACCACTAGACAACCCAAACCGTGCAGCAGGGGGCATCTATTGAAAGCGCCCAGGGAGCAATGATGGGGACGGTACCTTGCTCATGGGTACCTCAGAGCAACCTACTGGTAAGGGATTTTATTTTATACCCACAATCTTCTGCCCCATAACCACTAGGCCATCACTGCCCCAGGAACCCTTCATCAAGATACCGTCCCCAACACTGCTCCCCGGGTGCTGGATATGGCTGACCTCTACTGCAAGGTGTGTATGGGTTAAATAGAGAAGCTATTGTGGTTTCACTTTAGCAGTGACCTAGCAGTTCGGTACTTGCCCTCATGATCAGAAGGCCATGGGTTCGGCTCTCAGACCAGTAGATCACCCTGATTACCCTTGAGCAAGGTATCGTCCCCATCACTGCTCCCCTGGTGCAGTCATTGCAGCCCCTTGTGTGTGTGTTCACTACCGGTGTGTTAGGATGGATTAAGTGCAGAGGGAAAATTCCGAGTAGAAGAATGTTTATATCTCACAAATACTCTGCAAAAAACCTTCAAAGCCCACCAGACATTTATCTACAAGAGCTTCAATACGAGCTTCAGACAATTATTTGGAGAAGAAGCGTTAAAAGCACAAAAGCTGCAGCAAACAGCTGTTTTGTGAAAAAGCGTTTGTAGGTATGTTTTGGTAGAAACTTCAGACTTTCCTCAAAAAAAGAAGATCTTTGGTGGCCCTGAAGTTCGGAAGCAGAGAAGCTGTAGGTCCTACTGCAGGAGGAAATAAAGGCTGCACAGATTAGCGTCCTCTAATCATCGATCTCTGAACCCTGTGCAGCTGAAACGGTGAAGTCGTGACTGTGTTGAAGTAGAATCAGTAAATTATGCAGCGCCGTGGTTCTCCAGGTTGTGAGCTGATTGATAAACTCAATCCGACGCCATAAATCGTGAAGAAAAAAAGATCAGAAAGGAGTAATAACCTTCTCTCAGGACTCCACAAGCCAATGAAGGTGAGGAGCAAATGTAAAAAATGCATTTTTGTTTTTATGTTGCAAAGCTGAGAGAACATGTTTTGGGTCGTGTTCTCACATTTTGGATCTTTTATTTTACAGGCTGGTCAGAAGTACATTATACAGTTTTAGTGGGATGAAACTTGCTGTTCTGCTTCTTGGTCAAATGTCAATTTGCTGATTTCTTGCTCAGTTATCTTGTCTGTTTCGAGATATTTAAGGCTGAAAAGATCAACTGGTCCAAAACAATATAGGATTACTTTTAAATTGATGTAGATGGTTTATATGTATTTTATTTTGTGTCAGGAATAAACAACTACTACTTCAGCTTTTAGTAACTACCACAAATTTTTATTATTTATATTGAAGTGTGAAATTATTCAGTAACTACTTGAATTATTCACAATCTGCTGTAAAGTGCTCAATATCTAATAAAATGTTCAGTAAGCGACTCATGTAAACGACTCAGTAACTATTAAAGAGTGTTCAGTGTGTACTATTAATGTTTACAGGTCTACTGTATATATAGATATACTGTATTTATCTGTGAAGTATTCAGTATCTACATTTTTTAATAACTACTGTAAATTAATCAGGAAAAAAATGAATTTTTCAGTATAAATAACAGTATCTATACATGATTCAGTCTGTAGTATGACTGAATCTACAAAAACGATTCAATATCTATTTGATGAATCAGTATTTACTGTAAATGATTCAGTATCTATTAGAAACAATTCAGTGTCTACTATGAATGATTCATGATATGCTTTAAATTATTCAGCAACTACTGTAAGTGATTTAGAATCTACTGTAAATGATTCAGTGTCTACTATAAATGATTCATTAACTACTATAAATGACTAGTATTTTCTGTAAATGATTCAGTATCTACTATAAATGATTAACTAACTACTATAAAGGACTGGTATCTACTGAAAATGATTCAACATCTGCTGTAAATGATTCATTAACTACTATAAATGATTAGCATCAACTGTAAATGATTCAGTATCTACTGTAAATGATTCAGTATTTACTATAAATGATTCATTAACTACTATAAATGACTAGTATCTACTATAAATGATTCAGTATCTACTGTAAATGAGTCATTAACTACTATGAATGATTCATTAACTACTATACATTACTAGTCTCTATTGTAAATGATTCAGTATCTACTATAAATGATTCATTAACTACTATAAATGACTAGTATCTAATTTAAATTGTTTAGAATCTACTGTAAATGATTCAGTATCTACTGTAAGCTATATACCCAGTAGCTACTATAAATGATAAAGTTCTAAAATGTATTTGTAGTTGTTCATTTGAGAAAGTAAAGAGAAGTCTCTTTTGATTCATGAAGTTAATATGGAGTTGAACATAAATCATTTTAAACGCTCACTTTATGACCTCGCAAGGATTTCAGCTTTTTTAGAGTAAAAAAGTAAATAAAGTTTAAAAAATTCTAATTAAAAGTATCCAATATGAGGGTTTCATATTCTGATACTGTAGCTGGTGTCTCTTGCAGGTTCCTCACCCAATCCTCTGGTCTTCTGGTCTCTTCATCTCAATGGTGTGAAGAGGACCATTGAGGTTGACCACATACAGAGAGATGACCGGGTTCTCCTCTCCTGCCTAGAATGAAGAGCAGATCTTTGAAAACCTGACAAAAAATTAGGTTCTTCATAGAATGAACTTCCTGACACACAGTCCCTGTTCAGTAAATAAAGTTATTAACTATTAATTATTATTAGTTTCGAATCGGTGTCCAAACAGAAAAGAATGTCTGCAGGAATAAACAGAATCCAATCTGCCAGTCCAATTCAGCTTTGTGGTTAAAAACTTCAATAGAAAAAATTCATTAGGTCAATAATAAAAAATAATAATAATAATAATAATAATATATATGTGTGTGTGTGTGTTAATTGTACTATTTATGATTGATCACAAAATAATGATGTAAATCATATAAAATGTCATCTAACAAACAAAAAAATATCAAACAACAACAAAACAACAGTAATAATAATAATAACCATCATCATCATCTTCATAATGATTATTATTCTCATTAATAACAACAACAGCAATAATAATAATACAATAATAATAATAGTAATAATAATAATTATTATTATTAGTAGTATTATTACTATTATCACAATAATAATAATAATAATAATAATAATAACAGCATCAACAACAACAATAATACTATTATTAGTAGTAATAATAATAATAAGTTCATATCATTTATAACAAATATTGAATATGACTAATATTACATGTGTATTTATTTATAAACATTATGAATAAACATTTGCACAGTATTTTTTACCTGCAATATGTTAAAAAAAATATTTTATTGATTCCAGTATTATTTTTTCTTTTTTTATTTCATGAACCCCCCTCATTTTTACATGACCTACTTTAGGGTAGTGATACTCTCTCCCTGTTGGGTATGGTGACCCTGTGAACAAGGGCACCTCCATCCTCGGCACCAGCGTGTCGTTGATGGTGGCGTAAGCCAGCCGTGCCCCATCTGGAGACCACCAGTGAGCAATATGGGAGTGGAAGATCTCCTCTGCAGAAATAAACACATTCTCAAATTTATACAATGAAGATGGAAATGATTTCACTTTGAAACATAAACTGATGCATCAAACCGCTGGACGGTCCTAAGTTAGTTGCAGTCTGTCCCAGAGTCAAAATAACCTTAACAGCCCATCTGATCATATTCATTCGATTATTAATCGATCATTCGATATTAGCATCTAACGTTCGTTTAATTTGGCAAATCATTTTACTTGCTTTTAAGAAAACATTACAAATAAAACTCACTGACTAATAGACAATTACCAGAAGCTGATTATTTTGGACCCTTGTGAACAACAGCACCACCAACAGGTGGTGGGAAAAATAGCAGGTGGCTAAGATGTGGCTAATTTATATCTAGCCCAATTAGCCGATTCCCACAACCAGTAAGAAATTCTGTGTTAAATGTGTTGGGATGTGATGTAGTGATATTATTGTTTGTGGTTGTCATGCTGCAGCTGTCCAACCTTTAAAGTGAAAGTGAAAGTAACTACCCTTGTCATTGTGAAATTCAGCACAGCACAACACAACGAAATTCAACCTCTGCGTTTCACCCATACACACACGTGCACCAGGGGGGCAGCTACTGAAAGAGCCCAGGGAGCAGTGACAGGGACGGTACCTTGCTCAAGAGTATCTCAGGGTGAGATATTGTTGAGGGAATCGAATCTACAATCTTCCGATCCTGTGGCTCCCTAACCACTAGGCCACCGCTGCCGCTATTCGTTATATTTGAATTTAATTCAATTTAATTGTGATTATTGTAGTTTGCAGCTAAACGTACAGTTAAACTGATGTGTGTGATAACAGCCAATCAGATTTATAAACTGGATCTGGACCATGTGTACAGCTTCTCTCTCTCCAGACTGGCGGAGGAAAAAAGTCATTTTTGAGGGAATAGCGGGGCCGCTGCTGAAATAAGGGCCGACCCCTTCCTCAGACAGGAAACCCTCCATTCACCGCAGTCACACTCGCCTCATCACACACTCTGACCTCACCGGCTCGCAGACGTGTGTGTGTGTGTGTGTGTGTGTGTGTGTGTGTGTGTGTGTGTGTGTGTATGGGTGGGATCTAAAAACCCCATAAAAAGTAGTGATATTGATTTCTGGTACAGCCCAGAAAGACATGATGCAAATCATAGGCCTAGACATGTTCTCTAATGCAAACAACTCTATACACACACACACACACACACACACCGACTGAAACACTATCATTTCTGGAAATAATGCAAAGCAGATTACAAAATGTTCAGAGATAAATTGATTGCAGCACTTCATGATAAAACACACTTGGTAGAACAAATACGCACAAGAACTGCTGTTCTGCTCTGCGCACACACACACACACACACACACACACACACACACACACGGAAACTAGTGTTCAATAGTAACAATTTCCCGATTTCACGAGGCAAGTAAATACTAGGACTGCACTGTTGAAAATCACTAGTCTTGGTCTGGGAAGCTGAAATTTGTAGCTTCGGGGAAAATCATTTAAGCGAACAGTTTATATTGATATTGTCTTCATTCATTTTCATTTCATTTGCACATCAACACCCCTTTGTTGCATCAAAAATTGTACAGACCTCAGAAATGCCAGGGCTCTTAACTCAGGGGTGTTTTAACACATTTTTCAAAGTGCCGCATAGAGAGCCTTGAATCCCTCGCATCAGATAAAAGAAAAACATTCTGAATAATAATAATTATATATAATAAAGTTTTGTGAGATGTTCTTTTTAAAACCACACTAATAGTAACATTTAAATTTTTTAATCAGTATTTCCTTTAATTGGCCACGGCGTAGGAGCGCCAAATAACTCGTCTGAAGCCTCGACCTTGACGTTCGCCCCTGAAACTTCCATATAAGGTTTATTTTTTGTAACTATGGCACTTTGCTAGTATAAAGTTTTTGGCACAGATTCAGTTCCTTGCGTAATCAGTGTGGGTCAACATTGAGGAAGGAGCTTCTTTCCATTTAAATTCTGGAACAAACACAATCACATGATTAGCCAATAGTGATGAACCCACACCAGCAGGAACTCCTGGATGCATGTTTTGAGAGATAATGTAATATTACTACAGATGTTCCTTATGTTAACACAGTGGACAGCACTGCTGCTTCACAGTGAGAAGGTCCTGAGTTCAGTTCCCAGATGGGACAGTCTGCGTCTTTTCTGTGTGGAGTGGACATGTTCTGCTTCTTCCCACCATCCAAAGACATACGGGTCAGGTGGACTGAAAATGCTAAATTACCTCCTAGGTGAGTGTGTGCATCTACCCTGCAATAAACTGGCAACCTGTTCAGGGTGTTTCCCCCAGTGAGAGCTGGTACCCTAACCAGGACAAGTGGCTGAGAAAATGAGCGAGTGATTTACATTAAATCAGTTACTGCTAATAGCATACAGGCTAAAAGCAGAAACTAGAAAGTAGGTCTGAGCTACAGCTGTGTGTTTGCAATTATGGGGTTCTAAGGAGAAATTATCCCCATTAAATCCCACTGAAAGAACCTGCACAATGTTAATGAATTCTCCATGATTGTTTTAGGTTCTAAAGCAGCAAACAGCCAGAAAAACGTACAGAGAAATTAAACACTGGGCCTTAATGAGCAACTTCAATGATCCCCTACGAGCACTGCTGTTAATGTCATCCGTCACAATGATTAGATTCATCAGGGAAATAACAGCCCTCCAACAAACCATTAGCAACTTAATTAGCTGGAGTCCATTCTGGGGCTCGCTTTGTAGAGGCGACCGGCGTGCGCTTGCCACCCACGGCAGCCAACGTAATCAGCACAATACACACCGAGCGGCGGTTCACAGCCTGAACAGGATATTAGTGTTGCAAGACCTCGAGAGAAATCAACACACTTTGGTTTTTCGCAGTGAGGTGACACGAGGTGAATATTCGGCTAAGCTGCATATTTATTCTAATTTTTTAAACCTGAGCCTAGAAACCGGGCAAAGGGACTCCTAAGTTGTCTATCTGGCTATGCATAGATCTGGGAAACTGAGAGTTTATCCTCTGGCACTGACAAATGGTTTTGTTTGTGGTTCCCGTGGTACTAGATCGAGGGGAACCTCCGAAAAACGTGACAGTGAAGTGAAAGTAACAGTCAAAGTGAACCACAACCAAATGCATGAAGCAGAGGCCAGCTGTACCCAGCACCCAAGGAGCAGTGAAGGGGACGGTGCCTTGCTCAAAGACGCCTCAGGGTGACCTTCTGGTGTGGTAATCGAACCCTGTACAACTGTAGGTTCCAACATGAAAGATTATAACTGAAGTGCTTATGAACAAGCACTACTCAGTGCTGTCCCCTAAAAATGTGAATGTTTGCACCTGAATATTTAGATGTTTATTAAAATAAACATGGTTAAATATGTAGGTACATTATTTATTATTCATATTAAAGACATCCCTAAATGTAACACTGCAGACACTTGAGAGAAAATAACCAATTGGAAGGTCAATTAAGGCTCAATACTTGAAGAATTTCATAAAAACAAGCTGAAGTTCAGAGAAGGACCTACAAAACAATCACCCTCCTGTGTGTCATGACCCGCTAGAGAGCTCAAAACACTCAGGACAAAAACAGCTGCCAGCAGGACAGTGTGTGTGGACTAATATGGGTTCTTACAGAGTGTTCCTACCTCTGGTGTTCTCTCTCTCTCTCTCTCTGTCTGTCACTCTAGCAGGTCTAATTAGACTGGGCCAGAAGCGAGGCAGTGAGGGACTGCGGCACATTTTGTGATTACAGATTTGTCCTGGCCGTCACTGTGGCCATGAGAAGCTCGCATTGACCATCAGTGTGTCCTCAGAGGCGCCTTGAAGTCTGCTGACTGCTGTGTGCGTGTGGGTGTGTGTGCATGTCCTCTACGCTGCCTGGCAAAAGTTTGCGGACACCAGTCTTGCCTGCTATTGAACTTGTCCAGGTCAAATTGCTGGTGCTGGGGGTATTTATTGAATCTTTCCCAGATTAAGCAAGACGCATTAATTGCTTTTGACGTTAGTTTCAAAGATATTGACTATTACCTTTATTCCCCAGTGCCAGACAGACAGACAGACAGACAGACAGACAGACAGACACACAGACCGAACCCAAGATATTTCATGCAATGTCTTGTAACATCTATCATGCGTTCAAAACAAACTGACAGAAAACTGGAAGACCCTGTGTTGTCTCACCGCTTCTATCACTCCATCACAAATCTTTTAGAGGAGCAGTTGTAGAAAAAAAAAAAAAAAAACTAAGCAAACTATAAGAGTACCTTGGATAACCTTAGCCCATCAGACAGCTATTAGCAAGAGTGAATGGAAACATTTACGGGCTGGTTGTGAGACCAACTATGTTATGCGGTTTTGATACGGTGGCGCTGACGAAAAGACAGGTGTCAGAGTTAAAGATGCTGAGATTTGCATTTGGAGTGATGAAGATTAGGATTAGGGACGGATATGTTAGAGGGACAGCTCATGTTGGACAATCTGGAGACAAAGTTAGAGATACCAGATTGCATTGGTTTGGACATGTCCAGATGAGAAACGAGGATTATCAGGAGAAGGATGTTGAGGATGGAGCTGCCAGGAGAGAGGAAAAGAGGAAGGACCAAGAGGAGGTTTATGGATGTGGTGAGAGAGGACATGCAAGTGTGAAAGAGGGGGTGTTGGGGGTCTAGTGGTAGGATACTCGCCTACAGACCAAAAGATCGCGGGTTCAAATCCCACCTCAGGCAGCTCCACCATTGGGTTCCTGAGCAAGACGCTTAACCCAGAGTTGCTCCAGGGGGGCACTGTCCCAATAACTAAGAAACGTAGGTCGCTCTGGATAACATTTAAATGCCGTAAATGTAAAGAGGAAGATGCAGAGGACAGGAAGAAACTGAAACGGGTGATCCGCTGTGGTGACGCCCAAGTGAAGCAGCCCAATGAAAAAGAAGAAGGATGTAATAAGCTTGGTGTGGTGTCCATTGAGCGGCGCTGTTCCTGGACTGTTTTGGGGTTTAATTGTCCAGGTGATCAGTCACTGCTGCTTCTCCTCAGGCTCATTTGTGCTTGCGCGACTGTATGATGTGAATAATTCATCGTCTGTGTGGCTTCTCTTATTCATGAGGAGAAGCGCTCCAGGCTCAGGTGAGAGAAGTGGGCTAATGCATGCAGAGAAAGCAAAATTCCCCAAAGGTAAATGGGACAAGCAAATGCCAACAGCACACAGAGGGCATCACGTCTGCAATGGAGGATACTGGGGGAAAGAAACCTGACAAGCTTGTATATTTAATGTAACACGCACGGTTCTATGGTTTGAGACCAGCTCGAGTGAATTTAGTTGCTCTTCTGAGGTCAGCAGATGGCAGGAGAGACCCTTAGTGAAAAATTCCGACATTTGACATTCATGCAGTCCCTTCCTAAAGGAACAGCAAGGCCAGTTGGATTGTTTTTCACGATGCATGGAAGGCATTTGGCTTTGAGATCAAAGAGCAAACGCAAGATAGATTTCCTGGTTTTTGCATCTAGTTACGTTCATTTGAATAGAACATTTCACATCCTGTTTCTGTCGGAACACAAAGTTTTGAGGCAAATTTCCAAAAAAATGTGACTAAATTTTTGGTAAGCCAAGTATGTTCTTGGTTTCTTCTTTGGTTCTGGCTTTCCAAGCTTTCAGCACAGCATCTTTCAGTTCAGAGCAGTCTTTAGCATGCTTTTCTTCCAAGTCTTCTGGTCTTCTGCATCTTCCTCTTTCACACCGAGCACCTAAATGTCCTCTCTGACCACACCCATAAACCTCCTCTTTGTCCTTCCTCTTCTCCTCTGTCCTGGCTCTGGCAGCTCCATCCTCAACATCCTTCTCCTGATATTCTCCTCTGGACATGTCCAAACCATTTACATTTATCCACAACTTATCCAGAACGACTTCCATGTACTAATTACAGGAGACACTCAGGGTTAAGGGTCTTGCTCAGGGACCTCTCTGGTGGTAGTGCTGGAGGTGGGATTCCAACCTGTGACCTTCTTGATCCAGAGGTCCATAGGCAAGTACCACCACTAGACCACCACCACCTAAACCACAGTGATCTCTAACTCTGTCTCCAGACTGTGGGTTCAGACCCCTTACCAGTAAGTTTCCCTGTGCTACCTTTGAATAAGGTACTGTCCCCGTCACTGCTCCCGCTTTCATAGCTGCCCCCTGCTGCACGGTGTGTGTGCGTGTGTGCATGGGTTAAATGCAGAAGTCCAATTTCGTTTGTGGTTCATTGTGTGCTGTGCTATGTTCTCACGATGACAAGAATAGTCACTTTCACTTTCAGTTATGATCAGGTGATAGACTTGGCCTGTCCAGATCTTTCCCCCCCATGTTAATTTGTTTATTAACTTGGCAGAGTGCTTGGATGGTGGTCTTGCTGCGTGATAAAGCTCCTGCCAATGGAGTTTGGATGCGTTTCTCTATAATTTGGCAGAAAGAAAGTCTCTGCAGACTTCACAATTCAATCTGCTGCCGCCAGAAAAACTCAACATTATCATCAATAAAGGTTATTTAGGCTGTTCCAGAATCAGCCGTACAAGCCCAAACATGACACTACCTCCACTGCGCTTCACAGAAGAGCCCTTTTGTTTTCTCTGGTTGACGGCTCTTTGTGTTTTTTTATGCAAAACAAATTCAGAAGAACTGATTGGTCAGGAACAGAAAATGCTTCATGTTCTCCCCGTGTCTGTGTGGACATGCGAGCACATGGATGTTAGGAGGAGATGCTAAAATATCCTCTGAATAGTGTTTTTGTCTGTGTGTCTGTGGATAAAGCACTGGTGACCTGTCCGTTTCTCCAGCACCCACAAGCATAATCAGAGCAAGCAGCTATGAAAGTGAGTGAGTGAGCAAGAGTAAATTTCCTTGTAGGTTTAATATTGGCTTTAAGCTAAACCGGCTGTGTGATCGGGGGAATTGGTAGGGAAACAGTATTTATTAGCATACATTAACCTTTCTCCAAACCCTTCGACTAGCTTACGGAATGAGATCCGTCTCCACAGGGAATCTTCCACTGTGAAACATCACCCACTACACCCGCACAGCAACCCGTCAGCCTGGACCAGACCCGTCCTCCATCTGCATTCAACAGGCTGCGGTTTCTCCATCATTTATTAATCATGACACTAACAAGAGCCCGAACCTCAGACTGACACTCAGCATCGCTGCCCCAACAGTGACGCAACATCTGGCAACCCAGCGTGGACACCAGGCCGCTCACCTTTACACACGTGTAGATGTTCCTCAACGCAGCAGCTAGCGTTTAACAGTCTAGTGTCCTACCATCACTACGAATTCTACAATTATCAACACCCCCAATACTACACTCATCAACACTCCAGATTCTACACTCATCAACACCCCCAATACTACACTCATCAACACTCCAGATTCTACACTCATCAACACCCCCAATACTACACTCATCAACACTCCAGATTCTACACTCATCAACACCCCCAATACTACACTCATCAACACTCCAGATTCTACACTCATCCTTTAATTCTGCCATCCAACACCCCAATACTACACTCCTTCTTACTCCAGTTCACTCATCAACACCCCAATTCTACCTTATCAACACCCCAATTCTACACTCATCAACACTCCAGATTCTACATCATCAACACTAATTCTACATCATCAGCACTGACCTACTCCATCAACATAGTTCTGCACTCATCATTACCCTGACCTACACTCAATGCATCAGATTCTACACTCATCTAACACCCCCAATACTACACTCATCAACACTCCAAAGTTCTACACTCATCAGCACCCCCAATGCTACATAAATCGGCTTGCCGTTCCTCTATTAACACCCCAATACTACACTCATCAGCACTCCCAAATTCATACCTCATAGCACCCCCAATTCTACATATCAACACCCCAATTCTACACTCATCAACACTCCAGATTCTACCTCATCTACTTTAATTCTACACCCATCAACACTCCAGATTCTACACTCCATCGCCTCCAGATTCTACACTCCTTCAGCACCCAATTCTACCCATCTAACACACAATACTACACTCATCAACACTCCAGATTCTACACTCATCTTACCCCCAATTCTACCATCTTCCCAGCCTGCCTCATCTTCTCCAGATTCTACATCATCTTTTAATTCTGCATATCCTTTTAATTCTGCACTCATCAACCTCCAGATTCTACACTCCATCTTTAATTCTCTACACACTTATAACTTTAATTCTACACTCATCAGCTTCTCCAGATTCCTCATCTTTCACTCCAATTCTACACCATCAGCACGATTCTACACTCATCAACCTCCATATTTCTGCCTCCATCAACACCCCAATTCTCACTCATCAACACCCCGATTCTACACTCCATGCTTTAGATTCACTCATCAACACTGATTCTACCCATCAACACCGATTCTCACTCATCAACACTCTACTGATTCTACCTCCATCCATTCTGCTCAATTCCTACACACTCATCAACACCCCATTCTACACCCATCCACACCCCCCAATTCTACACCACATCAACACGATTCTACACTCATCCTTTCCAGTTCTACACTCATCAACACTCAGATTCTACAACTATCAACACCCCAATTCACCCATCAACACCCCGATTCTACCTCATCACTTGCTCCAAGATTCTACACCTCCCCAGTGTACCTCAGTTCTACACTCATCAACACCCCAATTCTGCACTTATCACTTTAATTCTGCCATCAACACCCCGATTCTACACTCATCAACCTCCCAGATTCTACACTCATCAACCTCCAGATTCTACAGCTATCAACACCCCCAATTCTGCCATCAACACCCCCGATTCTATATCAACACTCAGATTCTGCTATCAACACTAATTCCTCCTTCAGCCTCCAGATTCTACACTCATCAAACTCCAGATTCTGCTACAACTTCTCAACACCAATTCTACCATCAACACTCCAGATTCTACAACTATCAACACCCCCAATTCTACACCCATCAACACTGATTCTACACTCATCAACACTCCAGATTCTACAACTATCAACACCCCCAATTCTACCTCATCAACACTCCAGATTCCACTCAGCCAACACTCCAGGTCTATAACTATCAACACCCCAATTCACTCATCAACACTCCAGTTCTACACTCATCAACATTCAGATTCTGCATTCATCTTTTAGTTCTACAATATCAACACTAATTCCTCTTGACACTTCAGATTCTACACTCATCAACACTCCAGTTCTACAACTATCACTTTTACAATTCCACTCTGACACTCCGATTCTACAACTATCAGCACAATTCTACGCTCGCCGACCTCCAGTTACCACAACTATCAGCACCCCCAATTCTACACTCGCGACACCAGTTCTTCTCTTTTGATTCACTCATCAACACTCCAGATTCTGCACTCATCGACCTCCAGATTCTGCAACTATCAACACCCCAATTCTACACTCAGTAACCTCCAGTTCACAACTATCACTTTAATTCTACTCGCCGACACTCCAGATTCCGCAACTTCCTCAACACTGGTCTACATCATAACACCAGATTCTACACTCATCGACACTCCAGATTCTACAACTATCAACACCCCCAATTCTACACTCATTGACACTCCAGATTCTACAACTATCAACTCCCCCAATTCTACACTCATCGACACTCCAGATTCTACAACTATCAACACCCCCAATTCTACACTCATCAACACTCCAGATTCTGCACTTATCAACACCCCCAGTTCTACAGCTATCTACACCTCCAATTCTACACTCATCAACACTCCAGATTCTACAACAATCAACACTAATTCTACGCTCATCGACACTCCAGATTCTACACTCATCAACACTCCAGATTCTACACTGGAATCAGCACCCCAATTCTACACTCATCAACACTCCAGATTCTACATTTATCAACACCCCAATTCTACACTAATCAGCACTTTACATTCTACAATTATCAACATACTTTCTTGGTAATAATCATTAAATTCCACAGTTAAACACTAAATTCTACAGTTATAAACACTTTAAATCTACAGTTGTCAACACTCCAAATTCTGCAGTTATCATTAGCAAGGCTATCAGTATATTAATATGACACTTAGAGACTTATCAGTCAGTCAGTCATTTTCTGGGCACTGCCCCATCTAATTGGGTTGCAGGGTGCAGAGTCCATCCAGCTCACACAGGGTGAAAGGCGGACACACCCTGGACCCAGGTGTCGCCAGCCCCCTTCGCGGGGAGGAAGCGAACTAGCGGGGGCGGCACCTTGCTCAGGGGGCTTAGAGACGTATATCCGACAAAAAAATTAAATATCTAAGCAGATGTGGACACATGTGGGTCTTTAAGCAGAGACAGAAAACAGAAAACATGATGGTTTGGGCATACATGTCCTTGTTTCATTTAGGTCACGAAAAACATAAGATGAAAGAAACAACAATTTTAAGTGTGTGTGTCTGAGACAGAAGAAAGAAGAAAAGAGAGAGAGAGAGAGAAGAGAGAGAGTGAGAGAGAAAGAGAGAGAGAGTTTGATGGTTAGATTGTGAGGGGCAGGACCTGGGGTCAAAGGTCAGTATAACAAGAGGCTTGGAGACAGTGGCACAAACTAGAGTGGCAATGAAGAGTGCAGTTCCTTTTGGCACCAATTCAAACACGTACCTTCATGATCATCTACAACCCTCAGGGCTGCCTGTGTGCAGCACACACACACACACACACACACACACACACACACACACACACACACACACACACACACACACACACACGCACACACTGTACACACACACGCACACACACACTCATGCACGCACACACACCCACACACACACACACACACACACGCATGCACACACACTTACACACACACAGGTTTGTTTGCATGCAGCATCAGATCCTCTTTCCAGACTGGCAGCTCCATCCTCAGCATCCTTCTCCTCATATACTCCTCATCTCTCCTCTGGACATGTCCAAGCAACACAGTCTCACTTCTCTAACTTTGTCTCCAAATTGACCAACCTGAGCTGTCCCTGTATTCCACTCATCCCTAATCCTGTCCACCCTCATCCCTCCTGATGCCAAGCTATTACTCCGACACCTCCAACAGCTGGTTTCACTACTGTCCTGTGTGTGTGTGTGTGTGTGTCATAAATCATAATTTGACAGTTTTCTATTTAAACTGACGGCCAGTGACTCTACAGAAGTACTAAATTGCTTACCTTCATACAGCCAATCGCTGAGCCCGTTGAAAATCACACCTTCCTTGCCAGTGGAGACCTGGCGAATGGAACGGTTCTCTACAGTGGCCCGGTAGTAGATATTGTTCTCAAAGATGAATATCTGCAAGAGAGAGAGAGAGAGAGAGAGAGAGAGCAAGAGGAGAGAGAGAGGAGAGAGAGAGAGGAGAGAGGCAGAGGAGAGAGGGGAGAGAGAGAGGCAAGAGGGAGAGAGAGGCGAGAGGGAGGCGAGAGAGATCGAGAGAGAGATCGGGAGATGGGGAGGCGAGAGGAAACAGAGGGGAGAGAGAGGCGAGAGAGAGAGCGAGAGAGATCGAGAGAGAGAGAGAGAGGGAGGGAGAGAGGGAGGGAGAGTGGATGGGTGGGTGGGGAGAGAGAAGGCGAGAGGGAGTGAGAGGCGAGAGAGAGAAGGCGAGAGAGAGGGAAGGTGAGTTTCTCTCAAGTCAGTATTATATTGAAGTTGCTTTTACGGCTCAGAATCCGGTCCTAGTCCCCAGAGAAGGACAAACTCTCTAAACACCTGGGAAGAACCTCCAGAAGACTCAAAACCCATCCTCTGGTCGACACCAGATAATCAAGAAAGAAAAGAACAGACATCACTTAAAAGTGACATCAGAAGTTAAGCCGAGTAAACAGACTGAAGAGCTGGTTTAAGTGGAACAGTCACCAATACTCCAGTGGAAGCTCAGACTCGGAGTGTGGAGGGTGAAAAGCTGATCCCGAACAGGTCTGTCAGTGAAGGTGGAGGACGGTTTGTGTTCTAAGGGTAATCAAATATGACATTTGATCTCAAGCTGGTATTTAAAGTGCATTGATTTTGGAATATTATAATCCACTGGTCGTCAAACCCTGGGCCTGGAAGCCACATTTAATTAAAATTAAATATAGTCAAATCTACAAATTTACTCTGAAGGCTTTACAAAATAAATGGGCTTTTTAATTTGAGTTTCACAAAAGTATTCCTTGAAAGGTATTTTAATAATCCCACAAAAGTGCAGCTAAATTTAAAAATAAAATAACACAAAAAATATATAAATAAAATAAAAATATATTAAATTCAAATAAAACAAAAAACAATAAGAATAAAAACTGTAGATATAAAATTTAATATTTTTGTGGCACCACTGGTTCCTTCTACATTAAACTGATTCTGAAATAATGAATATTTAAAAGTGTTTTTTAATTTATTTTATTTTTATCTATTTATTTTTGACGTATCAACCTTATTCCCGAGGGCCGAGTTCAGCAAAAGAGCAGAATGTGGGAGTCCAGTCTCGCTTAGACCACAGCGAGAGGAACTCATTGACCTTATCTTAGAGCTTCACCACTGAGAGTCCATGACGAGAGCCCCTGAGAGCCTCCTGAGCGATGAGAACCTTATGGGTCTGCTCTGCTGAAGTTGAGACGTGTCAAGAGCCCTGAAGTCGTGGACCAAAGATGCCACGCAAATGCACATGACTGAAGGCACGGAGGCTGTGAGGAGCTCCTTCAAGCATGAGAGCTACAGCAGAGGCGACCCGTGGGAGAATTTTTGGAAGTTTATGGACCAGATAGACTCCCTTGATGCCATGTTGAAGAAAAACGAGGAGGTAAAGCCAGGAGGGAGCTGCATTTGTCTGATCCAGAGGTGCCTACAGCTTCTATGTGGAGTGGTCAGAAGATGTCCAAATGAAGTGAAGTGAAAGTGAAGTGAAAGTGACTACACACAACACAGCACATGTTGAACCACAAAGAAATACATTCTTAAAACCACACACACACCGTGCAGTGGGCGGCCTATCAGGAGCCGGGAGCAATGATGAGGACTTAGTACCTTGCTCATAGACTTATATATTTATGTGTGTGTGTGTGTGGGCTGCTTGCAATGTTCTTGTACTGTGGTATGATGATAATAAAGGTTAATTCTAACAGTATGTAATAAAATATTATTATTTTATATTAGTGATCATATAATAAACACTTTTTTTGTGCTGTTAGCAGATTATCAGAGGCTGACAGCAGGATAGTCTTGTCTCGTGAGCATGAGAGTCCAGATGAGATGCTGGAGTGACAGCGATTCAGCTATTGGCAGCACAATGCCTATTGATGGCTGCTCGGCTCAGGAGGAACGGCTGTAATGCCATATTGATCTCTAATCCTTCCTCTCCGCTCGCTGTCGTCGTGAATCCGCCTTCATCAGGATGAGAGCCGGATCCCCAGCCAGTCCGTCTGATCCTAAATCCCCTCCAGGTGCCTCCACACAAACGGTACGGACCGCAGTCGATGTGATTTACAGAAGCTCTTTAGAATTTTAGCTAACCAATCTCTCGATGATGGTGAAGAAAGAGGAGGGACAGTTCTGTGGAATGAATTGGTGGCCTTTCTTACATATATAATTAACTTCGAGTGCAGCCCAGGAGTCAGTGACTCAGTGGTCTGGTGTTTAGAGTCTGAAGGGTTTACAATGTTCTGCTCCGTTCTCACAGGTTCATCTGGGATTCTGTGCTGGCACTTCAGCGACAGTTCATAAATCAGTTTTACAAACGCATTTGTGGTTTAGATGATTTAGTGAAGATCTGTTTATACTGGAGCTCATTTTTCTACTCATTATAAATTAAATATATTATATATTAAATAACATGTCTTATTATTATCATTGTGTGTATTATTATTAATATTCTTCAATAATAACAACCAACACTAATAACAATGGTGATGATGATGATGTTTTCATGACAATAGTAGTAATAATAGTATGTATTAGTATTGGTATAATAATAATAATAGTAATAATGATACTACTACTAATACTACTAATAATAATGATAATAATAATGTTAATACTACTACCATATAATAATAATGATGATGAGGATTTTATTTTTATTATTATTATTATAATACATTTCCAGAAAGAGGGAAGACCTGCAGCCTCATGAGACGCATGAATCTCCCTCTCTCTCTCTCTCTCTCTCTCTCTCTCTCTCTTTCTCTCACACACACACACACACACAAACACACACACACACACACACACAGATACACACACTGATGCACACTCTGACTTCATGTGATAACTGAGCTGAAGAGCCCTAAATTTTTGGGCAGGACATCTGCTGGAAAAACAGCATGTGAGTGTGCGTGCATATGTGTGTGTGTGTGTGTGTGTGTGTGTGTGTGTGTGTGTGTGTGTGTGTGTGTGAGTCTGTAAACCCCTGAGATTAGTTTCAGAGAGGGATTGAGTGTGTGACTCACTCTTTCTGCTGGTTTTAGAGCTCTACTTCTCTTATATTTGTCTCTGCACACACACCCCAGGAGACGGTCAGAGTGCAGGCAAGAGTACACACACACACACACACACACACACACACACACACACTCTACATACATATGAAACAGGCACCTGCATGATAGAAGAAGGAAGGTGTTTCTAATAAACTAGCTATTTGCTTCTCTTCTTCTTCTTTTTCTGGCTGTGGCTGTTATGTTGGCTATTGTGCTTGTGGTTATTATAAATAAGCCTTGATATTTCTCAGGGTACATTAACTTGTAGGAAATGAAGCAGTAAAATTGATCCCTTATGAGCTAAAATTCACGTGCTAAAGAAACCGGGCCGATTATTTTACCTGCTTTCCGAGGGTCTGTAAATACTGTTGCATTTGCCTCCGTAAGATTTATGCAAACTACTGTGTATGCAAATGTCTTTGTGTTTATTTGCTCATGTATGTATTTGTATGTAAATATCTGTGTGTGTGTGTGTGTAATGAAGTTAGCTGCTGTGGGCTGCAGACAGTGGCCTAACAGAAGTGACAGCACTAATCACAGTTATTTCACTTCGATAATGACAGAAGGCTGGTCGTATCAATTCAGCAGCAGCTCTAATTAATCCGCTGCTTTGGGATTTGAGTAATTAATTGCATTGTGCTGCTGGAGAGATTCTTCATGACGGGTCTTGCCCCAATTCACACACACACACACACACACACACACCCCTCAGGCCTTATAATGCTGAGACATTGAATCTCAGCTAATGCTATGCTAGTTATTAACTACTACTCCTTCTACTACTGCTAATAATAATATATAATATAAATATTTGAAAAAAGGACAGACAGATTCTGGGACAGCTTTGGGGAGGACAGACTCTCTCTCCATCTTTCTCTCTGTAATTCCTCTCTCTTTTCACTGTACAAAACCCACATCACTAATGCCCCACGTGTCCTTGTATAGTAGTAAAATTACTTATGAAAAGACATAAAACATTTGTTTAGACAACACACACACACACACACACACACACACACACACGTATATATACACATACATATGTGACACAATTTCATAATAATGTGATTCAATGGCAATAAAGGTTCTAACAATATAATATAATATCATATCATATCATATAATATAATATAAATAATAATAATTACTTCCGAATTTGACCCTTCACCCCATCAGCAGTAGTCCAGCCTAAGGGCCTGCTACTCAGGTGCTGTTGCTATGACAACATAAATCAAATACTGAATCGGACAGCTCTTTTGATAAAAAAGTATCTCCAGCTGCTGCCGTGGTGATTTATTCATCACTTTAGGATCAAGGCTCAAATATGTTTCTGGGGAAGCTGTCAGTCACCAGATAAATGAACAAGCAGCAAACTGATAAGCAGCAGGAAATGGGAAACGTGGAGTTTAATGCAACACTTCTTGGTTCTTCTGGCTGGATGTGTAATAAGTGGATGTTTAACTGGTTGCTTCTCTTTATCTTCTCATTATTGTGGTCTTTTCTGGTCCCCACTGCTGGTACCACTGAGCGGAATCCGTTTTCATCTCTGTCTGGCCTGCAATCCTCCACATCCCTGACCTTTACACCAGGTATGGGAATTGAGGCAGTCTAGGTTTGATTCCCAGGCAGGACAGTCTGGTCCTTTCAGTGTTGAGTGGACATGTTCTCCCCGTGTCTGTGTCCAAAGACCTGGAAGTCAGGTGGACTGGAGAGGCAAAATTTTTCCTTGAGGGTGTGTGTGTGTGTGTGTGTGTGTCTCTGTGTCTGCTCTGCGATGGACTGGTGACCTGTCCAGGGTGTTTCCTGGCCTTTAAACCTGTGAGAGCTGGGATAGACTCCAGCACCGCCTGTGACCCTAATCGGGACAAGTGGCTCAGAAAATGGTGAATGAAATTTTATTCACCAATATTTGGACAAAATGCCACACTATTCTGTCTCCTGTTGCCTATAGCAACGAACGGCAAATCTTTTCTCTGTAATTAAAATGAAAGGAGTCACTAAAGAGTCCTAAGGTCTTCAAATGCGTTGTGGACGTGATCAGTTATTCTGAGCGAAGCAGAAGCAACATGGCTGAAATGTTTAGGTTTAAAATGGGAAGTGTGTCCTCTATGAGTGATGGGACGTATATTCACTCTTCTTTTTATTCTTTGCATAAGACGGTGTACCCAGTACTAACAGGAAGCTCCAGTAACCCCAGCCTTTTGATTGACTGTGTTGAGGAGGAACTGTGAGAAAGAGCTGAGAAATCGCTAAGTGATTACCTGAGATCATCTTCTTTAGTCTTAAATCTTTTGATCATCTGAAAAAATTACCATTCAGCATTTGGTTCATGTATAAATTTGGGTCATATTATTATTATTTTATTGTTATTATTATTTGTATTGTCGTCATCATCATTTATTATATGTGTATTATTATTATTATTACTATTGTTGTGTGTATTTGTTGTTGTTGTCACTAATAATAACCAGCAACAATATCTCGCTTATAATAATAATGATAATAATAATATATAACAACAACAACAACAACAACAATAATGACCAATAATAATAATAATAATAATAATAATAATAATATTATTGTATTATTAGTAATAATATTAATTAGTATTAATATTATTATTATTATTATTATTTTTATTGTTATTTTTTTTTTACATTTTTTTATGGACGGGTAACCAGTCAAAATCACAGGTTTTTAAAAATACATTTATTTATTTATCTTTCATCTTTTTTGTCCAAAATAACGCAGTCTCGCCTCTGTGTCTCCAAATCGTCCTATCTGAGCTGTCCCTCTAACAAACTCATCCCTAATCCTGTCCTTCCTCGTCCTTCCTAACACTAATCTCAGCATCTTTAACTCTACCACCTCCTGCTTCTCCGCCTGTCTCTGTGTCAGCGCCACCGTCTCCAACCCATATAACATAGCCGGTCTCCTGTTCTATGCCGGCGTAAAGGTTTGTGGGAAATGTAGTTCTTACCAGCTGCTGGCCTGTGGTTCCCCACCCCGCATACTGAAGATGGGCGTTACGCACTTCCGGAGGGTTCAGGATCCACGTTTCCCTGAAAAACAGAGAAAAGGACAAACCGCACATTTCAGAAATCTGTACCAATGAAGACTAAAGAACAATCTGATGGGCAGCTGTTTTTTTAAAAGGTGTCAGAAAATAGTGAGTTTTCTTGTAACTGTGACAAAATGCTGACATACAGTTCTTTGCAAAAGTTTTAGGCAGGTGTAAAAAATGCTGTAAACAGAACAGCTTTCAGAAATATCAATAATGATTGTTTTATTCTAGTCAATTTACAAAAAATGCAAAGTGAAATGAACAAAGAAAAATCTAAATCAGATCAATATCTGGTGTTTCTACCTTTTACCTTCAGAGCAGCATCAGTTCTTCTGGCCCCTGACCCTGATCTCACATCATCCAGTGTCTGGATCATGAAGACAGAGGATGTGAGGAGCTACATCCACAGAAGATCTGTGCTCAGTTCTCCAAGATGTTTGGAACGACCTACCGACCGAGTTCCTTCAAAAAAACGTGTGTGAGTGTACCTAGAAGAACTGATGCTGTTTTGAAGGCAAAGGGTGGTCACACCAAATATTGACCTGATTTAGATTCTCTTTTGTTCATTCACTGCATTTTGTTGATGATGAAAATAAATGATGAACACTTCCATTTCTGAAAGCGTTCTGTTTACAGCATTTTTTCACACCTGCCTAAAACCTTTGCACAGTGCTGTGTGCATTCTGACAAGGAAACTGAAAGATCTAGACAAGAGTACAAGCCTAGACAGACACACAGACAGTCAAACCCAGAATGCTGGACAGTAAAGACCTGTCATACCCTTCATTTTCAATCTGAAGACCTGTCCACTGTCTTCGTGCTCACAGCTTCACTTCTTACCAAGGCATGGTTGTCAGAAAACCCATATTTTAGGATATATTGACCTGAAATGCTTTATAAAGTCATTTTGAGCAGCGGCGCCTGAGAGCGGTTCATTTTCTGTCGATTAGTGAATTGAGGGTGTTTTCATTCCTGCAGAATTTGAATCAAACGGTAGAGTTTCTGAACCCTTGGTTTAGTTTAAGCAGAATTGTCACTTTGTCCTCCAAGCTCATAAAATTCAGCAGCCGTCCACCGCTTGTTAGAAAGACTGCTCGTGAAGCTCCCAGAACTAGGGGTGACATCAGCTCTACATCTCTTTACTCACATATGATGGGCGAGGGTTTGCTCAGAGCAACAAAAAGCTGTGCGTCAGGCTATACGGAGTCTCCAAACTGCAGATGATGTAGTAAGCAGTGAAGGAGAACTGGTAGACCTGCAGGAGAGAGAAGAGACAGAAGCAGAATAATAAGGAGGCTATTCATTCAGAATGTGTTCCATAAAACACCCACTTAAACTCGTGCATTGCAGCCAAATGGTCAGATCAAACTTCACTATAAATCAATATTAGAGTCAACATATCTTAATTAATGCTCTGGCTCATAAGGCGGGGCCTGAGGACCCCCAGGAGTTGGTAATCTTGCAGTCAGGGGATCCCCATCTATGCCTGTTTGGAGCCAAATCAGTATTTTATTCAGTGGTGGTCCAGTGAAAGGATGCTCGCTCATGGACCAAGAGGTTGCAGGTTAAAATCCTGCATCATCACCTTCAGCTGTTGATTCAGCCAGAACCTCAACCAAGTTGCTCAGAGGTGCCTGTATTCGGAGCTGCTCCCATTTAGGAGTCATGTAGGTCAACGGCTCCATTTCTTCCCGTCATGCATCTTCCTCCTTCAGCCGACCACCTGCATGTCCTCTCTCACCACGTCCACTAACCTCCTCTTTGGTCTTCCTCTTCTCTGTTTCTTGTGCTCCATCTTCAACATCTTCCTCCCAAATAATCATGTCCTGCTCTGGACATGCTCAAACCAACTGTGACCTTGCCTCTGCTTGTCTCAAGAGAATGTCCAACCTGAGCTGTCCCTCTTAACAAACTACATTTGATAAGCTGAAAATTAAACAGCCAGTTATCGTGATCTTAAAGGACCGTAACGGGTAACAACCACGTAGGGTTAAAATACAAGCTGTAAAAACACACGTCAGGAGTGGATCTGAAAATAATTGAAAAAAAGTGGGATATGAGCTCTTTAACAGCTGCTCCTGAGTGGCCGAGAGGTGGGAGACTGCAGTGCATGCTGGGAATTGGCAGAGGAAGAATGCATGTGATGTAGAGGAGGTGTGAACCTTACTGAGGATTAGCATTCTACACCTGTCCTCTCTGTCCACACACACACTAACATGCACACAGAGAGAGAGAGAGAGGGAGGGAGAGGGAGAGAGAGAGAGAGAGGGAGAGAGAGAGAGACAGAGAAGAAAGAGAGAGGGCAGAGAGCTTAGCAGAGGGCAAGCAACAGTGCAGAGGGAGGAGATGTGTTTGTGTGTGTGTGTGTGTGTGTGTGTGTGTGTGTGTGTGTGTAATGACAGCTAGAGGAGACAGCTGTATCATCCAAATCAAGCGTGTCGAGACAATTTGGAATAACAAGATAGTTTGCGTCCACGTGCACACACACACTCACACCCTTTGCCTCTTGCCCTCTCATTTCCCTAACCCTGTGTGTGTGTGTGTGTGTGTGTGTGTGTGTGCGTATTGTGTGTGCCAGTTGTGACACTTCTGAATTGTCTCTTTAGTCCAGAGAGACAGCTGGTCTTATCACTACTTAATGACACTTGCAGAGGAACTATGGCCTCATCCCAAATCAACAACAAAAGGCCTTGTTCAGTAATCCAGATAGACACTGCCTCGTCTCAGTACGAAAATAGACTGCCTCGTTCTAGTACATTAAAAAAAGGCCTCCTAAAAATGCCTCTTTCTCTTTTTAACTCTTCTTACCTTCTTTCAGAGTCTCTCTGTTGCGTCTGGCTTTTACCTCGTTTAAGGTGGAACACAGAATAATGACGGTAACGCAGGTGATGCAGAAAGTAGTGCAAAAGAAGTGGATTAAATGGAAAACATAACCCAGGTGTGTGTGTGTGTGTATCTTTCATTCATCACACACACACACACACACACACACACACACACACACACAAGAGCAAAACACTCTCATCTCACCGGCTGCACATTGTAGGCCAGCAACACGTGCTTCATGTCTGGAGACACTTCATACTTGCTGGCTTTATACATTTCCTGAAAAGTGAAAAAAAATACAAGAGGAGGAGAGAAGAAGAAGAGAAGAGGTGGAGAAAAGAAGATACAAGGTTTTAAGCCAAGAGCATTTATTAAAATAATGCTTAAAGTGCTGCTTTTGACAAATGAATCCAGAAAACATTCAGAGAGAGAGAGAGAGAGAGAGAGAGAGAGTGAGAGAGAGAGAGAGAGAGAGAGTGAGAGAGGGAGAGAGAGAGAGAGAGGGGAGTGAGAGGGAGAGAGAGAGGGAGAGAGAGAGAGGAGTGAGAGAGGGAGAGGAGAGGAGAGAAAGAGAGAGAGAGAGAGAGAGAGAGGGAGTAGAGAGAGAGGAGGAGAGAGGAGGAGAGAGAGAGAGAGAGAGAGAGGTAGGAGAGAGAGAGAGAGGGAGAGGAGGGAGCGAGGGAGAGAGAGGAGAAAAAGAGAGAGAGAGAGAGAGAAATGGATTTCATGCTAGGGAAACAGAACATTTATAGCAATGGATGGATCGTTGGGCGCCATTTAGTAGAAACACTTAAGGCATTTGATCTCTTTGGTAAACTCTCATCAAAGGATCGTCTCATTTTTGAAGCAGGAAAGCCTGAAAAGCGAGAGAGAATGAAAGTGAGAAAAAGAGAGCGACTGTATGAGAGAAAGAATGTGCATGTTTTAGAAAGTGAGACATGTGAGATAAAGATACGGAGGGAGAAAGAGCAGGAAAAAGGGAGCACAGAGACAGAGGAAGAGCACAGAGACAGAGACATAAGGAAGAACAGGAAGAGAAAAAAGAGTGAAAAGTAAAAGAATGATAAAAAAATCAACGAGAAGATGATGAGAGGACAGGGAGAGGAAAAAATAACAGAGCGAAAAGAGAAAAAGTAGATAAAAAGAAGAGTGAAGGAAAGAGAGAGAAATAAGGAAGCACAGAAGATGTGAGGAGGAGAGAGAATGAGAGAAAAGAAAAGAAAGAAAGAAAAAAACAACTGAAAGGAGAAGGAGACACTCAGACTGATAAAAGAAGAAATCCATCACCCCTTTATTTTCCGTGTCTTAAAAGCTCACATCAGATCACATCAGTTTATTGGAGTGTGCAAGTCAACAAGGTCCTGTCCCCCTGGGACAAAAAGACACTTCAGATTTCTCTGTCCCGTTCTTCCACAGAGACACGCGGTTCCACTTTCATAAACTTAAAACCTGAAATATCAGGTTACTGGAGACTAGAGCTGTCCCAGTATAAGACCGGGACAGGACCAATAAGGAACCCCATTCCTTCCCCACCAATCCTCTCTCGAAATTTGTCTCTTTGAGAGAGAGAGAGAGAGAAAGTCACAAGATAGACAGAAGATAGACAGAGAGAGAGAAAGTAAGGGAGAAAGGCAGAAAGAAAAAAGAGACACAGAGAGAGACAGAGTGAAAAAGCGGAGTGAAAACAGAAAATAGAAAGAGTGGGAGAGAGAGAGACAAGCGAAAGAGAGAGAGAGAGACAAAGTGAAAGAGAGACAGAGACAGAAAGAGAGAGAAAGAGAGAGGCAGAAAGAGAGAGAGAGAGAGAGAGGCGGGGAGAGAGAGAGACAGAAAGAGACAGAGAGAGACAGAGAGATAGAAAAGAAGAGAGAGGACTCACAAACTTTCTCAGGGCACCAGCATATTTGTCATTGGTTTCTACATTGAACTTCACCACGTCTCCATCATGAGTTCGATACAAGAGCTCGCTACCTACAGAGAGAGAGAGAGAGAGAGAGAGAGAGACAGAGAGAGAGAGACAGAGAAGACAGACAGACAGAGAGAGAGAGAGAGAGAGAGAGAGAGAGAGACAGAGAGAGAGAGAGAGGGCAGAGAGGGGCAGAGAGAGAGAGAGAGACAGAGAGAGAGAGAGAGAGACAGAGAGAGAGAGGAGAGAGAGAGAGAGAGAGAGAGAGAGGGAGAGAGAGAGAGAGAGAGAGAGAGGGGCAGAAGACAGAGAGAGAAGAGAGAAGAGAGGAAGTAACTCATTGGAGTGCTGATATTTGCAGTATCGCTCCAGTTGAGAGGCTCAGGCGTTTCTGCTATTTTTGATAAAACAGCTTTAGAAACAGCAGTTACTGAAAATAAAGAGGAAAGAGAAGAAGGAAAAGAAAGAACAATTTAGAAATGTATTAAATCTAACATTATTTACTATATTTAACAGACGTAAAGGATGTACAAAAATGTAATATTCTGTAAAGGAACATCTACTGATATAGGGTTGCTATGGCTCTCTGTAATTGATCTAAATGTGTCTCATGATCCATGCAATTTATTCGGTATTGAAATTGTATTACAGTAGTGGGGGATATAATCCTTCCCTAGCGCAAAATTAGTATGTTTTTATCACAAAAACGGGTCTTCGGTCGGCGCTAGGAGGCAATAGGATGCTCCACGGGAGGCTTTAGTACACCGGCTGAGCTCAGAGAGAAATAAAAACGAGCAGTCCTGCTTCTCTGCCCGAGTCTGAAGCCCCGAGCAGTCCCGGGTGGTTCCACAGGGGGGTGCATGATGCACATCTGCTGATAAAAGTCACGTTTCTTGCTGACTTTGGCGAGGGTGATGGCCAGCTGCTACGGCTGGCGAGCTTCAGCCCACAGGCCTCCACACATGGGGCTGAGCAAAACCTCAGCTGTTTAAGTTAGAGAGTTTTTTTATTTTAACACCGTAATCACCACGATAAGAGGTGACACAGTACATGCAATGCCATTATGGGAAAAGCGCGAGGAGAAGGCTATCAAAGTGGGCTTTTCGCTGAACCTAAACAGTAGCTAGTCTGTTCAAACACAGGTTCTATACCTCTCTGGGGCTAGCAGAGATAATAAAAGGTATGCAGATAATGCAGATATATATATATATATATATATATATATATATATGAGAAGTGAAGTGACTATGCTTGTCATTGCTGAAACCACGGCTGCAGCTCACAGTGAAGCACAGCAAAATTACACCTCATTCTTACTTTTACGTGCAGCCGAGGGCAGGTATTGAAAGAGCCCAGGGAGCAGTGATAGGGACGGTACCTTGCTCACGGGTACCTCAGGGCAACCTACATCTATAAAACATCATGGTTTTAAATTCTTCACAGTTTGCTTATGCGTCAAATTATCTCTATCAGATGCTTACTTCAAGTCACCACCGCCAAATCTACACGTCTCCATTTCTTCCTGTCCTCTGCATCTTCACCTGTCACCCACATCCACCAGCCTCCTCTTCTCCTCTTTCTGGCAGCTCCTCTACGTCCTTCTCCTGATGTACACCTCGTCTCTCCTCTGGACGTGTCCAAACAGCAAAGTTTCGCTTCTCTGACTTTGTCTCCAAATTGTCCATCCCGAGCTGTCCCTCTAATACACTCGTTCCTAATCCTCTCGTCCATCTCAACACTAATCTCAGCATCTTTAACTCTCACACCTCCAGCTCCGCCTCCTGTCTTTTCATCAAACCCATATAACATAGCTGGTCTACTGCATCTCTCATAAAATTATGAGCTGGAAATCTCATCAAATTGGTCTTATATGAAAAACTGTGCGTTTTACTTTTGTTTTATAATGAAAAATAAGTTTTTGTATTTGTTTATGGACCACTAAATGCTCTTCTACACTAGAGTTGTCTGAAAACTCTTAAGGTTGTTTTTATAGTAAGCAGAACACATGTAGCTATAAACATAATCATGTATAATTCCATACATATACAATTTTCAAACCTGAGACGCAGTCCTTAAACTCCTCCGCCTCAGAAAGTGTGTATTCTCTACACACACGTCTAAAAAGGCGAAGTTAAGCACAATTACTGATTTCAGTTTATATATTTAATTATATTATTTTCTTTATAGAATGTATTTATAATAGTTTTCATTATTGGGAATCTGGCTGGGGATCAAGGTTTTATTTTTTCACAAGCAAATCGCATAGAGTTCTTTACCTAGACACAAAATCTTGCATCATATTAAAAAAATTATACAAGTATATTTAAACCACCTACAAGTTTAACGTTTTAATTATTCAAATAGATTCCAATTTCAACAGACTACTGATTTTTGTAGCAACTAGCCTGAATATTAAATAGTACTGAAGGGTCGCACCAATGAAGATCAGGTTAGAATCAAAATCAGTGGCTTAAAAATATCAACTGCTGCATTTGGAACACAACCCTCATTTGTTCACTTGACCCGATGTGTCCCTTTTCATTCCCGGGAGTGCTGCCCCTGTGGTCCACCCCTCCATCCACTGCCCTCCTCTCTTCCTCTCAGAGCATACTTGAGTCTATCCATCAAGGCGTCCAGAAAAGCATGTTCAGAACACCTGTCCCTGTCACTCAGCCCCCGGCCTCGTCCCAAACCTGATCTCCACCGCTGTATGATACACTTTGTCATCCGTTATCTCTAAACTTCTCTGTAATGCTGTTCCAGCCATTCCACACTTCTGCCAAACGTCCTCCACCATCTACAGCATCTCCAAAATCCTAAGAACATCTCTGGGCTGCTTACTTTCTCTGCAGACTTCTTAAACCCTGGACCAGGTGTTTCTCCTGGTTCCCTTGGAGGACGGGCTATAGGAACTGACAGATAAAACTGGGAGATCTAGATCGGTTCGGGAAAATTTGTACACATTACTTGGAAATCTCTACGATCGTTTAATGCACTAGTTCTGGTTCCTCAAAGAACTTTCAGTGTATCGTTCATATGAGAGATGTTTGTATAATTGGGATGAAAAAGTAACCTTGCTTCTTTCTTCCGTGGACCAGTTTTACCTGTTAAAGCTACTGTTTCATGAGCTCTCAGCCCTTCGTTACCATCCCTCAGTCCCAGTCGCTAACCCTGTCCTCTGTCCCTTCCTCTCAGTCCTCTGTCCTCTGTCATTTAATCCTCAATCCTCATCTTAATCCTCAATCTTACTCTGTCCTTAATCCTCAATCCTCTGTCTTTAACACTCAGTGCTCCAGTCATTAATCCTCAGTCCTCTGTCCTTAATCCTCAATCTTCTTTCCTTAGCACTCAGTCCCCAGACATTAACCCTCTCATCTGTCCTTAATCCTCAATCCTCTGTCCTTAATCCTCAGTCCTCTGTCTTTAACACTCAGTGCCCAATCATTAATCCTCAATCCTCTGTCCTTAACACTCAGTATCTGATCATTAATCCTCAGTCCTCTGTCCTCTGTCCTTAATCCTTAATCTTCTGTCCTTAACACTCAGCTAAGGAAAGAAGATTGAGGATGGTTTTAGAAGAACAGGGTCAATCATCGAGCACTGGTGTTAGAGCAGAGAACAGAGATGGGAACAAGGATTTGAGGATTGTGATCGGGCACTGAGTGTTGGAGTTGAGGATTAAAGACAGAAAGGGTAATGATCGAGCATGAGTGTTAGGACTGAAAGTTGAGAGTAGAACAGAGTTTGAGTTGTGTCGAGCACTGAAGTGTTAAGGACAGAGATTGAATTAAGGACAGAGGTTTGAGATTAATGATGGGCACTGAGTGTGGGAGCAGAGGATTGGTTAAGGACAGAGGTTTTGAGGATTAATGATCGGGCACTTTGAGTGTGAGACAGGGGTTTGAGTCCTCCATATGTATTGGTCACTCTTTAACCCTGTCCTTTGTCCTTAACCCTCAGTCCCCACTCTTTAACCCTGTCCTTTGTCCTTAACCCTCAGTCCCCACTCTTTAACCCTGTCCTTTGTCCTTAACCCTTCAGTCCCCACTCTTTAACCTGTCCTTTGTCAACCTCAGTCCCACTCTTTAACCCTGTCCTTTGTCCTTAACCCTCAGTCCCCACTCTTTAACCCTGTCCTTTGTCCTTAACCCTCAGTCCCCACTCTTTAACCCCTGTCAGCATATTCTTAGCCTCAGGTCATTTGTGGCACATAGTCCCACTCTTTGCCCTGTCCTTCTGTCTGCCTCCAGTCCCTGACCTTCAACCCTCAGTCCCTACTCTTTAACCTATCCTTTGTGCACAACCCTCAGTCCCCAGTCTTTAACCCTGTCCTTTGTCTTTAACCCTCAGTCACCACTCTTTAACCCTATCCTTTGTCTTTAACCCTCAGTCCCACTCTTTAGCTGTCCTTTGTCTTTAACCCTCAGTCCCCTCTTTAACCTGTCCTTTGTCTTGCAACCCTCAGTGCAGCCCTTTAACCCCTCAGTCCTACTCTTTAACCTGTCCTTTGTCTTTTTAACCCTCAGTCTGACCCTTTAACCCTCAGTCCCTGCTCTTTTAACCCTGTCATTTGTCTTTAGCATAGTCCTGTTCCTTTAACCTCAATGTCCCCACTCTTTAGCCTGTCCTTTGTCCTTAACCTCAGTCCGACCCTTTAACCCTCAGTCCCCTCTTTAACCCTGTCCTGTCTTTAACCCTCAGTCCCCACTCTTTAACCCTGTCCTTTGTCTTTAACCCTCAGTCCTGACCCTTTAACCCTCAGTCCCTACTCTTTAGCCCTGTCCTTTGTCTTTAACCCTGCTGTTGCTAACCCTCAGATCCCTACTCTTTAACCTGTCCTTTGTCTTTGTGCCCTCAGTCCTGACCCTTTAACCCTCAGTCCCCACTCTTACAACCCTGTCCCTTTGTCCTTCGCCCCTCAATCCCGACCTTTAACCTCAGTCCCCACTCACTTACAACCCTCAGTCCTCCATCCTTAATCTTCAGTCCCCACTCTTTAACCCTGTCCTTTGTCCTTAACCCTCAGTCCCAACTCTTTAACCCTGTCCTTTGTCTTTAACCCTCAGTCCTGACCACGCTAACCTCAGTCCCTACTCTTTAACCCTCCGTCCCCACTCTTTAACCCTGTCCTTTGTCTTTAACCACCAGTCTGACCCTTTAACCTCAGTCCCTACTCTTTAACCCTGTCCTTTGTCTTTAACCCTCAGTCCCCACTCTTTAACCCTATCCTTTGTCTTTAACCCTCAGTCCCCACTCTTTAACCCTGTCCTTTGTCTTTAACCCTCAGTCCCTACTCTTTAACCCTGTCCTTTGTCTTTAACCCTCAGTCATCACTCTTTAACCTATCCTTTGTCTTTAACCCTCAGTCCCACTCTTAACCCTGTCCTCTGTCTTTAACCCTCAGTCCCCACTCTTTAACCCTGTCCTTTGTCTTTAACCCTCAGTCCCTACTCTTTAACCCTGTCCTTTGTCTTTAACCCTCAGTCCTGACCCTTTAACCCTCAGTCCCTACTCTTTAACCCTGTCCTTTGTCTTTAACCCTCAGTCCTGACCCTTTAACCCTCAGTCCCCACTCTTTAACCTGTCCTTTGTCGTAAGCCTCAGTCCGACCCTTTGCCTCAATTCCCACTCTTTAACCCTGTCCTTTGTCTTTAACCCTCAGTCCCCACTCTTTAACCCTGTCCTTTGTCTTTAACCCTCAGTCCTGACCCTTTAACCTCAGTCTACTCTTTAACCCTGTCCTTTGTCTTTGCCCTCAGTCCTGACCAGCACTTTAACATAATTTACTCTTTAACCCTGTCCTTTGTCCTTAACCCTCAGTCCCGACCCTTTAACCCTCAGTCCCCACTCTTTAACCCTCAGTCCTCCATCCTTAATCTTTAGTCCCACTCTTTAACCTGTCCTTTGTCAGCAACTTATCCCCTCAGTCCCCACTCTTTAACCCTGTCCTTTGTCCTTAACCCTCAGTCCCGACCCTTTAACCCTCAGTCCCCACTCTTTAACCCTCAGTCCCACTCTTTAACCCTGTCCTTTGTCTTTAACCCTCAATAGTCCTGACCTTTAACCCTCAATCCCTACTCACAACCTGTCCTTTGTCTTTAACCCTCAGTCCCCACTCTTTAACCCTATCCTTTGTCTTTAACCCTCAGTCCCCACTCTTTAACCCTCAGTCAGCACTCTTTAACCTCAATTCCACTCTTTAGCTTCTCCTTTGTCTTTTAACCCTCAATTCCTGACCCTTTAACCTCAGGTCCTACTCTTTAGCCCTGTCCTTTGTCCCAACCCTCAGTCCTGACCCTTTAACCTCAGTCCCTGCTCTTTAACCTGTCCTTTGTCTTTAACCCTCAGTCCTGACCTTTAACCCTCAGTCCTCTTTAACCTGTCGCTGATCATTAACCTCAGTCCGACCCTTTAACCCTCAGTCCCCACTCTTTGCCCCTCCTTTGTCTTTAACCCTCAGTCCCCACTCTTTAACCCTGTCCTTTGTCTTTAACCCTCAGTCCTGACCCTTTAACCCTCAGTCCCTACTCTTTAACCCTGTCAGCATGCTAACCCTCAGTCCTGACCCTTTAACCCTCAGTCCCCTACTCTAACCTGTCCTTTGTCTTTAACCCTCAGTCCCGACCCTTTAACCCTCAGTCCCCACTCTTTAACCCTGTCCTTTGTCCTTAACCCTCAGTCCCGACCTTTAACCTCAGTCCCCCACTCACAACCTCAGTCCTCCATCCTTAATCTTCAGTCACTCTTAACCCTGTCCTTTGTCGCCAACCCTCAGTCCCAACTCTTTAACCCTGTCCTTTGTCTTTAACCCTCAGTCCTGACCCTTTAACCCTCAGTCCCTACTCTTTAACCCTCAGTCCCCACTCTTTAACCCTGTCCTTTGTCTTTAACCTCAGTCCTGACCACTTTAACCCTCCAGTCCTACTCTTTAGCCTGTCCTTTGTCTTTAACCCTCAGTCCCCACTCTTTAACCTATCCTTTGTCTCTTCTTATAGTCCCCACTCTTCAACCTGTCCTTTGTCTTTAACCCTCAGTCCCTACTCTTTAACCCTGTCCTTTGTCTTTAACCCTCAGTCACCACTCTTTAACCCTATCCTTTGTCTACAACCCTCAGTCCCACTCTTTAACCCCCTGTCCTTCTTTATCTTTAACCTCAGTCCCACTCTTTAACCCCTGTCCTTTGTCTTTAACCCTCAGTCCTGACCATGCAACCCTCAGTCCTACTCACAACCTGTCCTTTGTCCTTAACCCTCAGTCCCTGTGCTGGCATAGTCCCTGCTCTTTAACCCTGTCAGCTGTCTTTAACCCTCAGTCCTGGCCCTTTGCCCTCAGTCCCACTCTTTAACCCTGTGCTTTGTCCCTTAACTCAGTCCGACCCTTTAGCCCTCAGTCCCCACTCTTTAACCCTGTCCTTTGTCCTTAACCCTCAGTCCCAACTCTTTAACCCTGTCCTTTGTCTTTAACCCTCAGTCCTGACCCTTTAACCTCAGTCCCTACTCTTTAACCCCTGTCCTTTGTCTTTAACCCTCAGTCCTGGCCAGCTAACCCTCAGTCCCACTCTTTAGCACAATATTTTGTGTAACCTCAGTCCGACCCTTTAACCCTCAGTCCCCACTCTTTAACCCTCAGTCCTCCATCCTTAATCTTCAGTCCCCACTCTTTAACCCTGTCCTTTGTCCTTAACCCTCAGTCCCAACTCTTTAACCCTGTCCTTTGTCTTTAACCCTCAGTCCTGACCCTTTAACCCTCAGTCCCTACTCTTTAACCCTCAGTCCCCACTCTTTAACCCTGTCCTTTGTCTTTAACCCTCAGTCCCGACCCTTTAACCCTCAGTCCCTACTCTTTAACCCTGTCCTTTGTCTTTAACCCTCAGTCCCCACTCTTTAACCCTATCCTTTGTCTTTAACCCTCAGTCCCCACTCTTTAACCCTGTCCTTTGTCTTTAACCCTCAGTCCCTACTCTTTAACCCTGTCCTTTGTTTAATCCTCAGTCCTCTGTCCTTAACACTCAGTATCTGATCATTAATCCTCAGTCCTCTGTCCTTAATCCTCAATCCTCTGTCCTTAACACTCAGTGCCCGATCATTAATCCTCAATTCTCTGTCCTTAATCCTCAATCTTCTTTCCTTAGCACTCAGTCCCCAGACATTAACCCTCTCATCTGTCCTTAATCCTCAATCCTCTGTCCTTAACACTCAGTGCCCAATCATTAATCCTCAGTCTCTCGCCCAACCTCAATTGCCCGATCATTAATCCTCAGTCCTCTGTCCTTAATCCTCACTCCTCTGTCCTTAACACTCAGTGCCCGATCATTAATCCTCAATCCTCTGTCCTTAACACTCAGTGCCCGATCATTAATCCTCAATCCTCTGTCCTTAACCTCAGTGCCCGATCATTAATCCTCAGTCCTCTGTCGCTTTAACCCTCAATTGCCCAATCATTAATCCTTCCTCTGTCCTTAACACTCAGTGCCCGATCATTAATCCTCAATCCTCTGTCCTTAACACTCAGTGCCCGATCATTAATCCTCAGTCCTCTGTCCTTAACCCTCAGTGCCCGATCATTAATCCTCAGTCCTCTGTCCTTAATCCTCAGTGCCTGATCATTAATCCTCAAACCTCTGTCCTTAATCCTCAATCCTCTGTCCTTAACACTCAGTGCCCGATCATTAATCCTCAAACCTCTGTCCTTAATCCTCAATCTTCTGTCCTTAAAACTCAGTGCCCAGTCATTAATCCTCAGTCCTCTGTCCATAACCCTCAGTCCCTCGGGGGACTCAGACACTTGGCGCAGCTGTTGTCCACTTTTTTAATCTGTTGTTCTAGTTGAAAACTGATTTGTGTTCCTCTGAACACACTTTTGTTAATGAAGTGCTGAACTGTTCATGTGGTCAGTGTGAGATGAAGCTTCTTGGCCTTTTAAGTAATCTGTAAAAATGTTACCGATTGTAAAGTTCGCTGCATCATCCTCTCTCTGTCTTCTACTTTCTCCTTCCTTCTCTAATATTGTCCACAGATAACTCCTCACTCCTTTTTCTGAAGCCAATTAACAGCAGACACGATTCGACAGACGCGCAAACGACTTCATGTTCAGACACCAGCTCTTCCTTATCCTCTCTTTTCTAATGAAACAAGACATTGCAGAATTTTCTCTTTAAGATAAACATCTCATCACAACAGAGGCCTACACACACTTCTACACACAGCGGCCGCGACCCAAATCCTAGAGTTATACACTTCTGATAAATCATGTTTCTAAACAGTGTGGAAAGTGTTTGAATCTCTATGGACTTTATACTTATGAATGTAAATTACAAACTATTAAAATTCGTAATAATGTGAAGATCCATTGTTGATCTTCTGGATTTTGTTGGATGTGAGAAATGTGTCAAAAGCATGAAATATTAATGACACTATTCGATGAGCGATGGATGGATTTGAGGCACGGCTTAAAAAACTGGCCATAAATCTGACACCACAAATACTTTAGGAAATTGCAGCTGTTGGAGAACAGCTGGACTTTCCTACTGCAGTTGGATTTAAAAGCCCAAAATGTTTGGTTGAGAAGTGTTTTCATAATCACTCAATCTGTCGAGCGCAGGTTGCCATGTAATGACTCGCTTTGCAGCAGACCCTTACTAATCGATGCAGCTGAAATAGAAAATTAAAACTGATGTGTCCCTTTTCCTTCCCCGGGAGCGCTGCCCCTGTGGTCCACCGCTCCATCCACTGCCCTCCTCTCTTCCTCTCAGAGTGCAGGCGAGTCTATCCATCAAGGCGTCCAGAAAAGCATGTTCAGAACACCTGTCCCCGTCACTCAGCATCGGCCTCGTCCCGAACCGCTGCCTAGCAAGTGCACTTGCTGTCTTCTGTTATCTCTCAGTCCTCCGTCCATAACCCTCAGTCCTCCATCCTTAATCTTCAGTCCCCACTCTTTAACCCTATCCTTTGTCCTTAACCCTCAGTCCCCACTCTTTAACCCTGTCCTTTGTCCTTAACCCTCAGTCCCCACTCTTTAACCCTGTCCTTTGTCCTTAACCTTCAGTCCCCACTCTTTAACCCTGTCCTTTGTCCTTAACCCTCAGTCCCCACTCTTTAACCCTGTCCTTTGTCTTTAACCCTCAGTCCCCACTCTTTAACCCTGTCCTTTGTCTTTAACCCTCAGTCCCCAGTCTCTCAGTCAGGCACTAAAATCAAAAATAAATAAAAAAATAGGCAGCATAAGATAAAGCGACTTTCCAGACCTACTGGCGAGACGTGGTTGGCCAGGCCTGCACTAAAACTATTAACACCGATTGTTCTCCTGAAGCTGATCATCTAAATGAGCTGGAGCTCTTCAGAAAGGAAGAGAGCACGAAGTGTTAAACCAGAAGAGCTGTGACATGATTCAAAGACTGAACAAAACCATATTCACGTAAATCTGTAAAAAAGTGAAAAAGCTGAAACTGCCACAGCTTTATCTTTTCTACAGTGCAGCGGAAAATCCCGAATCGCAAACGAGATGTTATTTTGAGTGTTCTGGAAGAGAGACAACTCTCCCGCTTCTGTTCCTTTGATTAAATTGAACCCTCCGTGGACAGACAGCGTGCAGGGTTTTGACAGACGGACCGGCTGAATCAAAGACTTCAGAGATGTTGTAGCAATTCGTCATCAAATGTGTGTGTGTGTGTGTGTGTATCATGCACACAGTGCAATACATTGCGTACAATGTAACCATGGGTAATACCTTGATTTTTTTATTTTTTATTCTAAAGACTTACATTCTGAATGGACAGTTTCTCGTCTGCACTTTGATTCTGAACACACACATGAAATTAAAGAGTTTACAATCAGCACTTTCCACACAATTGATTCAGAGCTCCGCGAGTGAGAAATCATTACGCTACGCTTTTGTTTTTTTGTTTTTTGGACGGGCTGCAGTGTGGACAAACGGGCGGATCAGGACAGAGGGCAGAGGCTCGGTAAGATGTCCCCGCTGTCCTCGGCTTTATTCACGTCTTTTTTGCCCAAATCTTCGACGGAGGCCATCGACTGCTCTCAGCGTCCACTTTCAAAAGCTCAGAAATACAATCCTGGGCTGAACACGTTTAGAGGACATTCACACAGACGTTTTACTTGGTAGAAAATAATCAAATAATAGATACAAAAGTTTTTTTTTCTGTTTTGGCAAACTGAAAAACTGTCATTGTGAAACACTGTGTCTTCAGCACCTCATTTCTTAGAGGATCACCTTGTTGGTACAAAATTCTGTTTTATTTCTGTCGAACTCTTTGGTATAATAAATGTTTGCTGCCATGGACAAATCTTAAGAAAGAAAAGCTGTGAAGAAAAACGGAGAGGTTAGTATCGTGTTGGCAGACTCATTTGCTTTCACTACCAGCTTGTCTTTATTTTTGATTCCATAAACCTCCTCTTTGGTCTTCCTCTTCTCTTCTTTCCTGGCAGCTCCATCTTCAACATCCTCCTCCTGATATAATCCTTGTCTCTCCTCTGGACATGTCCAAACCAACGCAACCTTGCTTCTCTAACTTTGTCTCCAAAACATCTAACCTGAGCTGTCCCTCTAATATACTCATTTCTAATCCTGTCCATCCTCGTCACACCCAACGAACATCTCAGCATCTTTAACTCTGACACCTCCAGCTCCTCCTCCTGTCTTTTCATCAGTGCCACCGTCTCCAACCCATACAACATAGCTGGTCTCACTACTGTCCTGTAACCTTCCCTTTTACTCCAGCTGGTACGCATCTGTCACAAATCACTCCAGTCACTCTTCTCCACCCATTCCAATCTGCCTGCACTCTCTTCTCCACCTCTCTTCTACACTCACCATTACACTGAACTGTTGATCCCAAGTATTTAAACTCCTCCACATTCACCTCCTCTACTCCCTCCATCCTCACCACTCCACCCTTTCATTCACACATGTATTCTGTCTTTGTCCTTCTCACTTTCATTCCTCTCCTCTCTAGAGCATATCTCCATCTCTCCAGGTTCTCCTCAAGCTGCTCCCTACTCTCACTGCAGATCACAATATCATCAGCAAACATCATCGTCCACGGAGACTCCTGTCTAACCTCGTCCGTCAACCTGTCCATTACTATTGCAAACAAGAATGGGCTCAGTGCTGATTTGAATCACGTTCCCTACATGCAAGAGGTTCACTTCATCTACTACTTCTTCTACTTTGTCTTCTTCTTCTTCTTTTGGCTGCTCCCGTTTAGGGCTCACCACAGCGAATCATCTGCCTCCATTTCTTCCTGTCCTCTGCATCTTCCTCTTTCACACCTGCATGTCCTCTCTCACCACATCCATCAACCTCCTCTTTATGTCTTCTCCCCTTTTCCTGGCACCTCCATTCTCAACATCCTTCTTTTCTTGTCTCCAAATTGTCCAACTTGAGTTGTCTCTCTAAAATATTCAGTCTTAATCCTGTCCATCCTCGTCCCTCCCGTCGCAAATCGCAGTACCTTTAGAAGAGATATTTTATACCATGAGCCAAAAAAAAGAAAAATTGAGGAGCGGAATTTAGGAAACAAGTCCAAAAGAAAAATGAAGTTCTTTTGAACTGGATGTTCACGCTGAAGCAGCTCTTGTCTCAGAGAGCAGATACAGATTCGCATTAGTAAAGATCCACGTCTTTACGCTCTTATTAAAACATTACAGCAGGATGTGATCGATGATGGCTCTTGAATTTTTAAAGCCTTTTGCAGTCCGCAGAGACTAATTACTGATTGTGACGGGCAGCTCTCCTTCGTCCTCATGTGCAAAACGGGTCTTTTTGCGGTCTATGAACATTTTTAAACCTAATCTTGAGATTCGCTCTTTAATTCCTGCTTTTGGACCCGTTCTCTTATTTTTTGCAAAGAGAGTTTTATTAAATGATAAGTTGATTTTTCTTAACCGTAGTCTGTTTCATCTGTTTGGCTAAAGTTTTAATGCTTTTCTTTGAACTTGTGCTTCATTAAGCCTAGGAACTGAATTCAGTTTACTTTAATGCTGTTTCATTTGAACTACCCTTATAATGTGAACTGTTTCGTATCTTCTTTTAGTTTCAAGTCTGTGTCATGAAATTAAAATTAAAATGTAAAAAAAATAATGTACCCATTTCTACATCTGATTTTGAGGTTCACAGTTTGCTATCCTGGTCTGTCTTGTTTTAAAAAACAGAAATATTCCATCAAGACTCTTTAGTTTCAGCCCATGTTTGGTAGAACAAATGATCTTGGACCATCAGAACCACTGAGACCCTCAGTGTCTTCAAACATTGAGGACATACCTCTTTGATGAACACTTGGGACAGAAAGCAATACCTTCATGACTCATTTTACACCTTTCACTGCCGGGAGTCTTTCTTGTTTCCAGTGTAATCTGATTTTTAATATCTGTCAGAACTTTAGCTGCTCTTAATTCTAGTGAAGGACATGTTTCCTTTGGAAACTACAGCAGACGGTGGCAGCGGTGGCGTGGTGTTCAGAGATGAGGACCCAGGATCAGAAGGTTGTGGGTTTGAATCCCAGACCAGCAGGTTGTCCTGAGGTACCCTTGAGCAAGGTACTGTCCTCATCACTGCTCCCCGGGTGCAGGATGTGGCTGCCGACAAGACAGGTCAAGCTTACTCCCTAAACACTAGACCACTGATAATGTGTAATCTCAAAGCATGAAGTTTTAGAGACTTGCCGTGATACTCTGTTTCATTAACGAAAGTTCAGAGAAGGTCCTCATAATTCAGAGAGAAACAGAATGTGATTGGAGCAGAACTAGAATCATGGTTTGTTGGGAACACAGCTTTGCTTTTCTCTTCTTCAACAGATTGAACTACTGGTCCATTCATCCAACCAACATGCTGTTCTGATGATAGACAGTCCCTGCCTTCAGTCTATCATTCTTCCTGATTGCTTACTTTCTTCAGTACAAAAAAAATAATCCCCAATGAAGATCTGTATGGCAGCATAATCTATACAGCTTTCTGCTCTCTCTCTCTCTCTCTCTCTCTCTCTCTCTCTCTCTGCCTTATGATTAAGTGCTCCTTTGTAAGAAGCACTCAGTCTCGGCAGCAGCAACCACATTGTGGAGCACCTGCCTTCGTAAGCGCTGCTTTGGCAGCTTTCAAACACTGTTCCTCCACTGAGAATCATAGTAAAGCTCTCACTATAGAAAGGACGCCCGTCCAGGTCCTGAAACCAAGCACAAGGGTTTTCCTCCACAAGGAATGCCTCACATTTGGAAGTCATGTGAGAGCACACACTGTTGTTTCATTCACATCCAAGGCAGTGGAAAGATTTCAGTTTTAACATACAAAGCAGAAAGATGATTTTTTAATTAAGTGGCCAACGAGTAAAATCATGAGTTGCTTCAAAAATGGGGAAGCCCATAGAGTTTCTAATAAAGTGGCCAGTGAGTGGAAAGACAAGGTGTTTCTAATAAAGTGGCCAGTGAGTGGAAAGACAGGGTGTTTCTAATAAATTGGCCAGTGAGTGGAAAGACAAGGTGTTTCTAATAAAGTGGCCAGTGAGTGGAAAGACCATTTGAAAAAGTGAAAGTGCCTGGGGAGCAGTCACGGGGACGGTACCTTGCTCAAGGGTACCTCAGAGCAACCGACTGGTCCCTAGTATTTCTAATAAAGTGGCCAGTGAGCGAAACTAGAAAACCTGCATCATTTATTTTAAAGGAATTAAAAAAGCAAAGTGTCCACAAACATTTGACACGTGGTGTGAGCCGCATGAAAGAAGTGACTAAACCTAAACACAACTGGTGTGACTTTTCACACCGAGCTCGCTGGCTGACTTAATTGGTGCTGATTAAATGGATTTTTTTTCCTGGTGCAGGTCACTCGCTGCTCGGCTGATGGAGAGACGTCAGTGGCTGCAGGGTGAAACACATCTAGCTCGTCTGAGGCAGAACCGAAGGACCGGAGATGCGCACTAATTCAGCCCTGTGGCTCAGGTGAGCCATGATAAGAAACAGAGCCTGTAAGAGATTCACAGCAGCTTCAATTAAAAGACTGTCTCAGCATCTCTATTACTCAGGAGCTGCTGCACCCATGCACGTCATCTATCCCAAAAAGAACAAGAAAAACGTTTGGGGTTGGATGTAGGTCGAACCCTTAGCCCCCTGTACGCTTTCTTCATTTTATTTTATTTTATTTTATATTATTTTTCATTTAAATCCAATTACACTAAATTTGATTGTATTTAATGTAATCTGATTTAACTAAATGTAATTAATTTATTTTAATTTCATGTAATTTTTTATGAATGGTTAAAATGTAATTTAATCAATTTATTTTGGTTTAATTTCAATACATTTTATTTTAATTTAATTTCAATATATCTTAATTTAATTTAATTTAATTTAATTTAATTTCTGTTGTAATCAGCAAACGAGAATTGCACTGAAACGCTGCCTATAAAGGCCCAGTGAAGTCACAACACCAGTCCCGAGTCTTTCTTCTCCTCCAGGCGTTACTGTTATGAACGTACTGAATTTGGATCAGTATTCACATTCGTAGATTGTGTGCACTCTACAGGAAATTCTTGCATCAAATGTGGGCGGAGCTATAAAACTTCTGGAAAATGAAATTATACCAGATGAATGACAAACACTGGTATATATCTATATATCTATATATATGTATATGTATATCCTGCCTGTTATTTCTTATTTAGATATTTCAATCAGACACTAATGGTGTTTTTATTGCAAAACAAATATTTATTATCCATCCATCCATTATCTGCCACTTGTCCCAAACGGGGTCGCGGGGGAGTGCTGGCATCCAACCCAGCGCACACAGGGCGAGGACGGGGGACGCACCCTGGACAGGTCGCCAGCCCATCACAGGGAGGAGCGGGACGGGGACGGCACCTTGCTCAAGGGAACCTCAGGGCAACCCATTGGGAAGGGGTTCGAACCCCCGATCCTCCGATCATGTGGCCAACGCCCTAACCACTAGGCCACCGCTGCCCCCAAATATTTATTATTATTATTATTAGTAGTAGTAGTAGTAGTAGTTGTCACACGTGGGGTGTTTTGGGCACGCTAGAGGGCGCTCTCTGTCACGTATAAGGTGTTTGTCACAGGAGGTGTTTAGGGTACGCTAGAGGGCGCTCTGTTCTGACTGAGCACACCTGAGCCCATGCAGGCACAGGTGTGCATCATTGGGGCTGACTATTTAAGCCCCGATGAGTCAGAACAGAGCGCGGCTCATTAGGTAGGTCAAACCTATGCGTAATGGTGGTTCTGTCTTTTGTAACTAGGTATCTTGATTATAGACTGCAGTTCCTTGGCACTTGGATCTGGATTAGAACTGCAGTCCTTGTTTCTTGTTTTTTTGTCACTGTGAATAATAAACCTCTGTTCTGAACTCCTGGCTCCGAACTGGCGTCCATCCGGGATCCCGCCGCCATTACAGAAATGAGCCGCAAAGACCGGGACGCCAGGAGTGTCGAGGAGTGGCTGGAGGAGCTAGAGCGAGCTCTGGGAGCCCAGATAGAGGGCCTCCGAGCACTGCTACCACTGTGGCAGTCGAGGCACTGCGGGCAGAGCGGGGAAGTGCAGGGAGTCGCCGCCGCTGAGCTCTCATGGCGCCTGGACCTGCTGAGTCACGCAATCCAGCTCACTCCCTCGCTGGAGTTCCTAGAACAGCTGGAGGAGTACGGCCGAACAAAGAGGGCTGTGCAAACCCTGATAGAGGTGATGTCATTGGGGCGATCCCCCAAGGAAGAGGCTTCGTCTACGCCCCTTTCTTTTCCGGCTCCTGCTCTCCACCAACCACAACGCTGGGTGTCGGCGGAACCCGCCTCCTTCACCGATCACAGCGGTCCGTCCGCGGAGACAGCGCTGTGCACTAATCACAGCGGTCCGTCCGCGGAGACCCCGTCCTATGTGAAACATGGTCATGGCGAAAACCCAGTGAAAACAAAGAAAAAAGGGGCGATTCCTCAAGGAGGAGGCTTCGTTCGCGCCCCTTTCTTTTCTGGCTCCTGCTCTCCACCAACAACACTGGATATCGGTGGAACCCGCTGCCTTCACCAATCACAGCGCCCTTTCCGCGAAGGTGGTGCCAAACAAGGAAGCTACGGTAAAGAATTCTCTCTGCACAGCTAATAGAGACGTTATGGTAAAGAATTCTCCCGGCTCAGAGGAGCCATTTCAGGCAGGAGAATTAACTGCAAGAATCCAGGATTTAGAACACGGTCTACAGGAATCTCAGAAGGTCTGGCTGTCTGTTCTGGGCACAGAAAGACAGAACAAGAACATGTTAGTCGAGCAGCTCCAGGAAATGGAGGCGGAGCTTCTCACCAGGAATCAAGAAATAAGTACACGAAGTCTGAATCTGGCCGCCTTGAAAACGAAGTGTGAAAAATTAGAGGAGGACAACGCCTCTCTTCAGGCTGTGACACACCAGCTGCAGGTGAGTCACCAATCTCAAATACGTTCCCTTCAGGAGGATTTAGCTTCAGTAAAGGGGGAACTTCAGGAGAAAGCAGGCTAGGCACCTTGAACGTGAGAACACAAGCAGAGTGAGTAGCAACAACATAGTGGAAAAAAACACTTCTCGGCATCCGGCAACCGGGGAGGTCGACCAAGAAGGCCCTTCGCAGCAGCGAGAGTGGCATCACGGAGTCGACCCCCAAACCCTGCATCACGAACCAGTCTGCTGCACCGAAGAGGAGGAAAGTTCGGGCACAGAGGAAAATCGAACATGAGGCTGCAGTAACCCTTCAGGCGCAGGTAAGGAAACACAAACAGAAAGTACTACCTGAGGCTACGATGGGCAGCAAAGACTGTTCAGCGATATTATAGAGCTAGCAAGAGTATGAGGCAAGAAATGAAGTCTTTGAAGGAGAAAAAAAGGGCTGCCGTTGTTCTACAAGCTGCCTTCCGAGGGAGGAAGACCAGACAGACTCTGAAACTGAAGCACCAGGCTGCCACGGTGATACAAAGTGCTTACAGGGTGCACTGTGCTCGAGCACGATACTTATACATCAAACAGACTGTTGTTGCAACTCAGCTGAGGTATCGTTCCACACGTGATGCCAGAAAACAGAGAGAGGAGTTTTTGACATTGCGCTCTGCTGCAATGTTCCTGCAAGCCTGCTTCAGAGGTCAGAGGGTCAGAAAGGCGGTGATCCTGCACCATCAGGCAGCTTCCCTGATTCAGGCTGCGTTCAGAGGACACAGGGAGGTAGTAAAGTACCAGGCCATAAGGGTGTCAGCCATCTTCATTCAAAGATATTATAGGTCCTACATTAGGGGCAAATATGAACATGAAAGATTCCAGGTGTTGAGAAGGTCTGCGATACGCATCCAGGCAGCTTTTAGAGGTTACTTGGTTCGAAAAAATGTTGATGCTATGAACAAAGCTGCTGTCATTATTCAGGCTGCTGTGTGAGTGCACCAGCGGGGATCTGTCTTCAAGAGGCCGCGCTGGGCAACAGGTGGTCGTCAGAGGAGGTTCGGAAGGTGGAGACTGGGACTTCAACAAGGACAGAGGTGTCAGATGTGTAAACATGCTGCGATGTGCTTGCAGAAGTCATTCAGAGAGGAGCCGGTGAGGGATCTGGCCGTGCGGTGCAGAGAGGTGAGGACAATCCAGTCCCACCTCGGAGGAGAGCAGATCAGCTGCGGAAATGTTTGGATCGCAGAACAGGAGTTGCTGACAGGACTCTACCAGCAGCTGACCGAAAGAGCCTCTATGCCACAGGTGAATGCCTCGGTCTCGAATGACGGGGAAACGGAAAGAGAAGAGGCTTTGGCTCAAGACAAAGGTGAGAATCATGGAAGGAGCAGCAAACTCAGAGAAGACAGAGAGGTCTCCAGATTAGAGATACAAGCTGTGATGGTTTTCCAAAGAGAAGGACTGAAGAGAACACATGAACAGAGAAACCAGATCGTAGGCCAGATAACAAGGAGAGTTGAGACTCCAACCGCTCAGGAGAAACTGGAGGCTAAAATAGCCACTATGGAGGGGCAGTTGAATCAGAGCAGGGCAGAGCTGAGACGGGTGCAGGACCACAACATCGCTCTGCAGGCTGACCTGAGAGAGGTCCGTTATGAGGCCAGCAAGCTCACCGAGCTAGAGAAACAGGTCAGAGGTATGGAAGTAAAACTGGCAATCATCGAATCTCAACTCACTTCCCCGACAACAGTGCCTGCTGGAACCCAGAGGGTAAAAGCCAAAACAGAGCAACTGGAGAACAGTCCAGCGGAGAAACAGGTAACGATTTCAGAGAGGGAGAAGCTGCCTTCGGACCCCCTACCGTCAGCTCACCCTCACAATTCAGCAAACCCAGGTTTGGGGTGTTATAAGGTGTTTGTCACAGGAGGTGTTTTGGGTACGCTAGAGGACGCTCTGTTCTGTACGCTCTGAGGCACAGGTGTGCATCATTGGGGCTGACTATTTAAGCCCCGATGAGTCAGAACAGAGCGCGGCTCATTAGGTAGGTTTAACCTATGCGTAATGGTGGTTCTTGGATCTGGATTAGAACTGCAGTCCTTGTTTCTTGTTTTTTTGTCACTGTGAATAATAAACCTCTGTTCTGAACTCCTGGCTCCGAACTGGCGTCCATCCGGCACCCTGCCACCGTTACAGTAGTAGTAGTAGTAGTAGTATTATTATAGTTGTTGTTGTTGTTGTTGTTGTTTTGTTGTTGCTTTATTATTGCTTAATTTATTATTATGAATGCTAATATATTGTAAGATATTTAATGTAAATACATGGTTGCTTTAGTTCATTTTATGCTGTAATTGGTGTTTAAATATTAAGATCAAGGTGAATCTTTTATAACCTCGATCACCTGCCGCTCCGAGACTGATTGGTTTTGGTTTGGTTAAATGTTTTATATGTAAAGACGTTCTTTGATACAGAAGATGGGAAGAAACCAGAGTGTAAACAGAGAAGTGTGTCAGTGTAAAACAGGAGTAACAATAGTGCTTTAAAACGTCCCATTTTGCCCTCAGCTCTCCGTTCTGTCAGAGCAGAAGAACATCGGCGTGTGACTTTAGCCAAAATGTAACCGTTAGGTCATTAGTTGGAACCCGCTCTCTGTTCCGGGAAGATGCTCTGATGAACACAAAGCTGAGCTTTTAACTGTCCTCAGACTCTGTCCTCAGAGTGTCCTCAGACTCTGTCCTCAGACTCTGTCCTCAGAGTGTCCTCAGACTCTGTCCTTAGACTCTGTCCTCAGAGTGCCCTCAGACTCTGTCCTCAGAGTGCCCTCAGACTCTGTCCTCAGAGTGCCCTCAGACTCTGTCCTCACAGTGTCCTCAGGACAGCGGTGGCCTAGTGGTTAGGGAGTTGCCCTGGATCGAAGAACCCTCACCAGTGGGTTGCCCTGAGGTACCCTTGAGCAAGCTACCGTCCCCATCACTGCTCCCCGGACGCTTTCAATAGCTTCCCCCTGCTGCACGTGTGTGTATGAAACGCAGGTTGAATTTCGTTGCGTTTCACAATGACGAGGGTAGTCACTTTCACTTTTTTCTTTTTCTTTTCAAAAGACATCATATGACACTGAAGTGCTGCGGCTGATACTGGATGAGAGGTATGTATGTGTATGTGTGTGTGTGTATGTGTGTGTGTGTGTGTGTGTGTGTGTGTGTGTGTGTGTCGCTCACTCAGCTGTCCGGAAAAGCGATTATGAGGCTGGAGTGCAGTGGAACGATCCGATGGCTGAAGCTCAGTGTGTGTACGAGGCTCTTCTGTGAGATTCTGTGTGTGATTTATAGTTATCGGCCCGGCTGATCAAGGTCGACACTCAGGCCCATTTTTCATCGCCTACTGTCTCAGGTCTTAGAGAACAGTAACACACACACACACACACACACACCCCAGTGGAGTGAGGCATAGGCTCCTGCTTTGGAGAAAGTTGAAACAGTTGTGAAAACTGGCTGTAAAGAGGATGGCACAGGGGCCTCACAGCCAAAAGGTCCTGGGTTTGATCCCCAGATGGGACGGCCCGGGTCCTTTCTATGTGAAGTGGACACGTTCTCCCTGTGTCTGTTTCCTCTGGGAGCTTAATCCACGTTAGGTGGACCGGTGACTAAAGTGTCCTCTAGGTGTGTGTGTGTGTGTCTGCCCTGCGATGGATTATCAACCTGTCCGGGATGTATCCCCGTCTTTCACCCTGTGGAACAGATTCCAACAGCACCTGCGACCCTAATCAGGACAAGCGGCTCAGAAAATGAGTGAGTGGGTGGATTTAAAGAGAGGAAAACGAATAAAGTTTTATTGTGTAGAAAGAAAAAAGTTAAATTGTGTTTCTTAAAAAAAAAAGAAACACACAATTTTCTCACTTTTCAGATTTTGATTTCGTTGCCAAATACGGTTTTGTGCAAAAATCATGAACCCCTCATTTCTTCATATGTTGCTTCCAAAAAGTACGACTTTCTCCAGATCTTCCTGAAGGACAGTGTTGTTGTCTCTCATGTTCAGTCCAGTCTCTGTACCTGAGCAGTTCTCCAGATCTTCCTAAAAACTACTGTCTTTCTAGAATTAAAATTTTTTTTGTACTAAACACTAAAACGTTCAGAAGTTTAGTCCCATTCAGACATTTTTGATGTCCTGAAAAGAAAACTGGACACTCCTCAAAAAGTGACAAAGCAGATGGTAAAACATGTTCTAGCCATATTCTTAAACTTTATACCCAAAACTATGTTTTAAACAGAAGTGATTATGCAACTCATATGCAAATTTCCCTTTAATAAAACCATGACCTGTTATGAAGGATCCGCTGTGACACACATACACGCACACACACACACACACACACACACACACACACAAACACACACGCGCGCACACACACACACGCACACGTGGTGTAAGAAAAAAGCAGGAGTGTTTGATTAGGCCAGCCCCAAGAGAAAGCCCCAAACTGAGAGAAGACAGAAGAACACACACACACATACACACACACATACACACACACACACACACACACACACACACACACACACACACAGACAGACAGACAACGCAACCCCTGCTGAGAGCGAGCTCTAATAACACACAGCAGCGCTACATAAGCCGATTTACAGGCTTCCTGTTGAGAGCTATAAAACTCCCCGGGTCGATCTGCTCGGCCCCTCAGTTTACTGTGTGAATTATACAGTCCAGCTCAAGTTTAAAGGGTCCATATCATGAAAAACAGACACATTTAATAAAAAAACATCCATTTTAAAACACACTATTCTCTCCCCAGTACGTCTTCATCTGCAGAAACCTGTCAGGTGATGACGGTGATCTATTTTACATTAAAGTCCTGCTCCTGTTCAGTGGTCGCTACAGCAGATCATCCACCCCTCTCTTCCGGTCCTTCTCCTTCTTCTTTCACACCATCCCCTGCATGTCCTCTCTCACCACATCTCCTCATTTTCCTTCCTCTTATCTTCTTTCCTACAGCTCCATCCTGAACATCCTTCTCCTGATATTCTCTTCGTCTCTCCTCTGGACACGTCCAAACCAACGCAGTCTCACTTCTCTCACACTTTGTCTTTAAACCTGAGCTGTCCCTCTAACATACTTGTTCCTAATCCTGTCCATCCTCGTACTTCTTCAACCTACAACCAACCCTATCCTTTAGACCATGACTGCCCCCTGTAACTGAGGAAACAGGATTTTTATTCAGCTACTGCATGTCCAGCAGTTCTCCACAAGCTACTAGCATTTGCATTTCATTTGAGGACATTACTGAAAGAGAGGAAACCCACACCAGCAGGATCTCAGCAATGCATGGTACTACCTAGAAAGTGTTGATTTCTGCAGAAAAAGCTGCATTAAACTAAAATGACCAATAAAGAAGATCTAAGTGACGTTAGAAAGGACTTAAATGCGTTCAGCTGATTGGGTATTCTTTGCCATTTTAATTCATTATCATTGAAATAAATCAGTTTAGCTTCATATACAGTTTCATTTATATATACGATACATCCTAAAGCTTCCTTCAACTCTAGACTCCTCACTGATGAAACATTTAATATGCGATTGTCTCGGGTTATTGGAGGACTTAGTAAGGGTGGTGGTGGTCTAGTGGTGGGTACTTGCCTATGGACCTCTGGATCAAGAGGTCCCAGGTTCGAATCCCACCTCTACCACCACTGGGTCCCTGAGCAAGACCCTTAACCCTGAGTGTCTCCAGGGGGGGACTGTCCCTGTAATCAGGACATGGAAGTCGCTCTGGATAAGAGCGTCTGCTAAATGCCGTAAATGTAAATGTGTTTTTGCGAACTATATTCAGCCACCAGGGGGCACTAGTTCACTTGAATAAACAGCACCTTTCTGAAGTCAGCAACACGCATGAAGGTTAAATGACATTTATTCCACCAATCATGCATCTGTTTGGTTAATGGCATTTCGCAAATCTCTCTCGCTGCTCGCTCTTAACGCAGCAGCAGGAGCCGTGCAAGGGTTGGGCCATTAAAAATGAGAAACCAGATGGTATAGGCCGCAGCGGACGCTTACGCCGTTTAATTTCTCGTGGCAAGCAGCGTGAATAGCAGGATGACGTACGGGTTCGGTTTAGAATCCTTGCTGGAGAATCTGATCAATGGGCGCCACTAATGAGGCAATTATGTAGCCGCTTAAAACACAATCGGAGGCAGACCGTGCAATGGGAATGAGAGGCCGGATAGTGCTGGAGGACGAAGGACAGAGAGGGTGATGGACAATAGAGCTATAGCGAGCTGGTTGAAGGCCTTATCTCCAAGTACAGTGGATGAATCTGGGTCTTTTCTCATGTTCTGAGAATCATCTGATCATCCTGGCTATCAGTAATCCTTAGAAGGTTACCAGGGAAAACAAAAGCATGTTGTAATTTTAATGTTTTAAAAATAGAGAGAGAGACATCTTGAAAAAACTGTAGTAGTTACAATTCAGGATAGGCATTAAAGCTCTATTGCTTGGCTCTAATTGGCCTTTAACTACTTGCACACCTCATTGAACATCTCAATACATTTCACAGTCAAGGGCTTTACGACAGCGCATATCTTTTTGTTCATAAAATGAATTCAGATGTCAACAAATTCATTGCAAAGTGTGCAATCAATGAGACGGATTGTTCTGAGGCACCCATGATCTCTTTACATTTTTTGTAGCGAATCGCTACAAAGAAAAGATAAAAAAAGATACAAGATTAAAAACGGATGCAAGTTCTAGATAAAGAGAACCACTCAGCGTTCAGCATCAGCAGTAAATGAATCACCTGATCATCTGGAATCATCTGCATCTGTTCCTTCACTGCTTCATGTCTTCAGTTAGATGCTTTGTTCTGCTTGAAGGTTCAGACGTAGATCACTGTGTGGATTAACCAACACAGAACTATCAAACTGCTCAGGTACAGAGACTGGACTGAAAATGAGAGACAACAACACTGTCCTTCAGGAAGATCTGGAGAACTGCTCAGGTACAGAGACTGTACTGAACATGAGAGACAACAACACTGTCCTTCAGGAAGATCTGGAGAACTGTCCTCAACAAGATATTAAAAATGCAAGCACATTTGACTATCTGGAATATGAAGAAATGAGGGTGAGAAGAACTTTGCGCAGCACCGTGTTTCATCTTTCTCTTCACACAAATGCATCTTTCAAACTTTTACCAGCGACACAAATTTACTCAACTAATCACAGTTGGCCATGAGACTGATCTCTGGGGTTGGCATGGCAACAACCAAGAAAACAAAATCATCTGCATCTTAGCAACTAGGACTTTTTGACAAACGTCAAAAGGATTCATTCATCTTCTGTTTCGCTGCGGGTGGCTCATCTCCAAAAGCAGCTCAAACTGGGTTACTGAGGTAAAGCCAAAACTCTCATTAAGTTGTAGTTCCTGAATGAGAGATGAAGCTCTCTGCTCTCAGCCTGAGGAGCATCAACAACTCTTTTTTTGGGCCGCGTAGCACTTCAACAAACGTGCTGTGAGGATCATACTTTGATAAAGCAATTTTCCTCCAAATCAATAACAGTTTTTAGATTCTGATTCTGATAGAAGCCTGTTCTTAAAATGAATCCAGGCTGCTAATACAGGTGCACAAACTTTTGACACTCACAGATCTGTAATATTGGATCGTTTCATTCTATAAATAAATGATGAAGTGCAATATTTGGTCTCGTTTAGATGGGTTTTCTAAGTCCAATTCTTGGAATTTCCCTTGGGATCAGTAGTTTTTTTGATTCTTCTGAAAATCTGATGATGTTTTAGGTCACAATTTTTGCAGAAACATGGGGCAGCGGTGGCTTAGTGGTTAAGGACTAGGCCGACAGACTTGGAAGGTAATGGGTTCGAATCCCAGATCTGTAGGCTGGCCTGAGGTACCATCCCCATCGCTTTCAATTTCACTTTCAATATTCAAAAAGGTTCTCAATCTCTAAAGCATCACTGTGTATACACTTGTTGAGGAGGACAGCTCAGATGAATTAACACTTCCACCAGCTCCTACTGGGGCATCCCAAGGCAGCCTCCTTAATATAAACTAGATCCTTCCAATGTGTCCTGGGTCTTCTCAGAGCTCATCCCAACCTGATGTGCCTGGAACTGTCAACTGGCTTCTTTCAATAAGAGCTTGCTTTACACCGGCTCCTCCAGGATCTCTTATCATCATAGCCCTAAGGGTTTGCCCAGATAACCTGCAGAGGAAATTCATTAATTTCTGCTGCTTGTATCTGTGATCTCATTCTTTTGGTCACTACCCAGATCTCCATAGGCGACCACGACCAGTGGAGTGTTGGGATTGAGGCTGATTTTCCTCAGTGTTGCTGTGTTATCTGTTTAGTACCATCTTATGTTATTTTTCACTTCTAGGTCTTTAAAACTAAAAAGAAAAAGTCTAGAATTGTGTATTACTTTCTTGTCATTAAAAGAAAAATGAATCAAGAGGGTCCTTTCTTGTGATCATTTTCACATTTCTGCTCATTTTGACATCAAAACAAATGGAAAAGTGGAGAGACACAGAACATAATTATATAAATATAGTTCATTAAGGAAATATAGGAAATATAACAGTAGCCAGAAGGGTCTTAAGGGTTAATCGCTGCAGCTCGTCGCCTACATGGAAATGAGGAAACGCGACAGTTTGATGGATTCTTTTCTGAAATCTCCGGTGCATATATCAGCGGCGTGTCATTACAGGAACAGAGAGGAATGTAGATTGACTCGGCAGGCCAGACTGGTGTGGAGGTTCCACGAAACAGGCCCGGGTGAATAAATGACCCGTATCACTGATTTGAAGATCCATTCACAATGAGCCGCATCAGCCCCGGTGCTCTGACACTGACTGATGAGTCCGCCATACTTCTGAGCACGAAAAAATATCTTTCGGCCCAAATTAGGTTTTAAAAATTCAATTTCTGCCCTGTCCTTGGATATTAGCGGCGGAGGGTGTTCCAGACACTCATAGAGCATCCGCCCGTCCTGCGAATCTTTTGCCTAACCAATTCTGACACGCTAACGAAGATCAAATAATCAGTCAATAATGGCTGGAGCGATTGTTCCCCTGCCTGCCTCTAATCTGCCATGGCAGGGCCGAAAGCACCACAGAGGAATTCGTTTTGGGTTTCGGTGTATGAGTCACCCAGGGAGCATGCTAATCACATTACAGTGATGTGAGCTCACGTAGTGTCCTTATTTTCCATCACTAAAGGAGCCTCTGAACCACTGCTGGTTTTCAAAAGTAACAGCACTTGACACTGAACAAGGTAAAGAGAGAGCAGAAAACTTGAAGTCTTTGAAGTCGAGTAGTTGTTGCCAGATCAACAAAGCCTAATATCCTAACATCTCAGGATGATGCTTAATATCTCAGGATGATGCTTAATATCTCAGGATGAAGCCAGATATCTCAGGACGATGCCAGATATCTCAGGATGAAGCCGGATATCTCAGGATGATGCTTAATATCTCAGGATGATGCCTAATATCTCAGGATGATGCTTAATATCTCAGGACGATGCCTAATATCTCAGGATGAAGCCAGATATCTCAGGATGATGCCAGATATCTCAGGACGATGCCAGATATCTCAGGACGACGCCAGATATCTCAGGACAATGCCTAATATCTCAAGAAGATGCCTGTTGTCTCAGGACGATGCCAGATATCTCAGGACGATGCCTAATATCTCAAGATGAAGCCAGATATCTCAGAAAACCTCAGGATGATAATACCTCTGTTTAGATGACTATTACATTAAAGGGTACGATATGATCCAATACAATATTATATTATAACTCATGCTTTACCAGAACTCATTGCTTAATCCATTCATTATAAAATGCACTTTTTCTTTCTATAAAATGCTTTTTTTTCTATTATATTCCAAACATTTTAGCAGTGTACTGTATATTTGACTCCAAACGATCTGATTGCCGAAGTGGAAACTGGAACACTGTAAACTACTACATAAGTACTTACCATTTTACTCACAAATGAAGGAGACGCGAGGACCATGAGATGTTTTTTTCCTTGTAAGAGTAATGGCTTTTATCAAAAGTGACGCTTTTCCCTTTCGTTTCAATTTACAAAAACGAATAGTTTGCATCAAAAATGTAGAATCTTTATTTTGCAGAGTTTCTCCTCTAGTTCAGGACCTACGAGTGAAGATACTTGCATGCTGTTATCGATGCCAAAACCTGACATTTCTGATGATTAAATAAGGCACGCTTGGTGAAAGAGTAATATTTAAATTCTAGCATAAACTGAAAGTAGAAAAAAAAAACAAACAAAAAAAAAAAAAAAACAGTGGCATGGATGCTGATGAGCCACAGCGCGTTCTCCCCTGACGGATTTGTTTACCTGTTTTGCGGAACGACGTGGGAACAATGGCGAAGCTACAAACGATGGCATGAAAAATGAGCAGAACATCAATCAATAGAGGCGAGGAGACGGCTGTCATCATTTCCACTTAAATTACTGCGTTCGCTTCGGCGAGGAAATGCACGTAGGTGGTGAACTGTGCTCTGTTCCGCTCAGAATCAGAGCCAGAGAGATGAATGAGAGAGACTTGTAAGTTAATGGTATATGAGAGCTATGAACATCACTCAGCACGCAGCCGAACAGCAGCCATCAAACTCAGTCCTGACATGTTCTCAGACCAGCGTAAAGAAAATAGCCCAGAACAACCCCAGAACAAACAGCCATCTCAACCTTTTTCTAAATGAAGCTATAAATCTTGGGTTTCTTTTAAACTTCGCTTAATGTAAAGTTCAACATTTGCCGTTAAACTCTATTTCTCTGGCTTAAGCTCTACTTCTCAGATTTAAGCTCTACATTTCTGGACATCAAACACCACTTCTCTGGATAAATTTGATCTACTTTTTAGTAGTTAAGGTCTTAATTCTCAGATATTGGCTTAAAATCTATATTCAGCTCTTCTTCTCTGACTTAAAGGTCTAAATTCTTAGGTATTAAACTCAAATTTATGGGCTTTACTATTTAAGCTCTTCTTCTAAACTCAAAATTCAAAGGTTAAACTCTAAGCCTAACCCTAACCCTAAATCTTAGGCTTGTTTTAAGGACGACTTCTTGGACATAAAGGCCTAAAATCTTGAAAAGACTCCAATTTTGGGGTTTATTATATGACATTTACTTCTATGGCTTTAAGATCAAAATTCACAGGTTAAACTTTATTCCTGCAGCTTATTTTAAGATCCACTTCTCAAATGTTCATCTTTAATTTCTTGGGTGTCAAAGCTCTGGTGTGCAGGCTTATTTTTTAAGTGATTCTGACATTAAGTTCAAAATCCTCAGGTGTTGAACTCTAAGTCAGGTCCTGGATTCCAGTCCTGGATGGCTGGAGTCCAGCACAATTTGTTGACGTCCCTCCTCAAACACACTCACTACACCCGCCACTAAGTGTGAACCAGGTGTGTTTAAGGAGGGAAATCACCACAATGTGCCTGACTCCGCCCCTCGGGACTGCAGGTCGACACCCCTGCTCTAGGTCTTGGTCTAAGGGTAGAGGGAATGGCCTGCATGGGACGTTGTCCTGAGGACTGAACAGTCAAGGACAGGTCGTCTCTATCTCTTTCCCCATCTGAAAGCGATTCTGTATTTTTTTTTATTTGTTGATCCTCAATGTTTACTTCTCTTAACATCTAAAAGTGTAGACTGTATACTATAAACCGCAGGTGAAGCTACGTTCCATTAACAATCTTAAAAAACAAAACAAAACAGAGGGCTGCTCATTTCAATGGTGTATGAAAAAGCATAATTCATTTTAAAATTTAAATTTAGAAATAAATTTAGAGTGCATGCTGAGGACCAGCTATTGGAGAGTCCAATCAGGAACAAACAAGATCCCTCCGTCCATGCATTTTACCATGGCCATAATTGGATATGATAAAGATCATGATAAGGTTAAAGCTGAAATGATTAAAGATGGCTATCAGCCACTTTGGAGAATAGGAAGGTTCTGGAACTGAAGCCAGAGAAAAAGACTAGAGGAAGAACTTTGTGATATGGCGTTGACAGGGCAACAGCAAAATTATATTATAACAGATCATACAGGAAGGTGTAAACAGAAATAAGATGGATTTTCTTTGATCTTAAAAAAACAAAACAATGAAAGGCAGAAAAACATGGAGAACCTCCTAGTGTAAAGATGTTCTTCATTGTTGACACTGAGAATATATCAGATGTTCATCCAGCAACAGAGACAATTAACTCCAGCAGCCCTGGATCATTATCATCATCATCATCTTCTTCTTCTCGTTGTCTTTCCTCTTCTGCTCGTGCCTTGCAGCTCAATCCTCAACATCCTTCTCCTTTTATACTCTTGGTCTCTCCTCTGGACATGTCCAAACCAACAAAACCTTTCTTCACTCACTTTGTCTCCAAATTGTCCAACCTGAGCTGTCCCTCTACAATACTCATTCTTAATGCTGTCCATCCCTGTCAAACCCAGCACAAACCTCAGCATCTTTAACTCTGACACCTCCAGCTCCACCTCCTGTCTTTTAATCAACCATCACCTCCAACCCTTCAAGCACAGCTGGTCTCACTACCGTAAATTACTGTATAATTTGAGAAAGGGATGATGTAAGGAAAGAATTTGGTGAAGGCGACAAGCAAAGTTACAACACACAAAGGTCATTGACCATTTCTTATTTTCCCAACATCCCTTGTTTTCGAGAGTCCTCCTTCCGCTTGGAACTGAAAATCAATGGTCATGGGTCAAGATCTTCCTCTATGGACAATGGACAACCCTTCAAAAAGACAGTATGTCATCAGTTGCTCACCGTGCTCTGCAGGCAATCCTGCCAGTTTCTACTGACAGCCTGTTAGAGCAGTTCAGCAGGAGGTTTACGGCTCTATATAGCGTAAAAGGAGGGAATGAAATGAGAAAAAAAATGTCAAAATTCAGAATCGTCTTACACAAACAGTAAAATGAGACATCAGCACATTACTACCTATTCTACTACCTTAGCTTTTTCCCTACTGAAAAAAATGTGGGTTTCTTATTTATTTGATAAAATCTTAAAAAACAGAACATATTTGCATTGATGGGTTTGTTGTGTTGTTTTAACAGCCATCTGCTAGGTTTAATTTAGAAGGCACACTTACACTTCATTTGAAAGTGAAAGTGACTATTCTTGTCACTGCGAGGTCACAGCACAGCACACAGTGAACCACAACGAAATTGGACCTCTGCATTTCACCCATGCACTGAAACACTGTGCAGCAGGGGGCAGCTATTGAAAGCACCCGGGGAGCAGTGATGGGGATGGTACCTTGCTCAAGGGTACCTCAGGGCAACCTACTGGAAAAGGGATTGAACCCACAATCTTCCGATCATGTTGCCAACTCTAACCACTAGGCCACCACTACCCCTTTGTAATGTAATTCTGAAAAATCTCAGTTTGGAAGGCCATGTGGCCTTAAAAATCTGCCCTACTCCTCAAATCCGAGAAGAACTGAGACACGCTACTCTTAAACGTGGACACAGAAAACGTAGGGGTAGATCTATGTGGTAGAGTCTATGGAAAAAATAGATTTGGGGCAAAAAATACTCTTATAGATGAGAAAGGACTCAGAGTGAAACAAAATCCTCCTCCACTGGTTAGATTCTCTGTCTGGTTCCAGAGGCATTGAACCTTTTAAATTTGAACCTACTGCTCTCCAGCTGTGCTAAAACTTCCTGATTGAGCACCATCTTCATGACGAGGCTCCAGGTTTTCTGTACAAAATGAACATCAAGGGGCATCTTCGAGAGCATCCTGACCAGCTGCATCACTGTCTGATATGGGAGCTGCCACGCCTCCGACTGCAGAGCTCTCCAAAGGAGTGTGCAAGCAGTGGAGCAGATAATCGGCACCTTTCTGCACTGTCTGACGGATATATATTCATCTCACAGTCCACCCACAAGGCCACAAAGCATCCATTCTCCTGCATTATCTTTTTCCACATTTCTATTGGCCACATTCAGACTGTCTGAATGAACGTGTTGCTGCAGTTCTGTGCAAAAGTTTATTCACATTTTCCTTCCAAAGATCCAGACTTTCTTGTATTTTCATGTGTTGTTGAGGAACAGCTCTCCAGGTCTTCCTGAAGGACAGCGTTTTTGTCTCCCATTTTCAGTGCAGTCCCTGAACCTGAGCAGTTTGATATTTTAAATTTTTTTTTATCCATCAGACTTCGAAACACAGAAATGTGGCATTGCTAGTGGCTGTAATTGGTCATGACTAAATTAGAATAAAAAAAATAATGACCAACCACATCATCTGCCTGTTGTGGTGACATAAACTATCAGTCTGTTTATTCTTCACATTCATTAAAGGTCGATGTGCACTACAGGCTGGTTTTGGAGCTGGTTTCCTTCCGTCTTATGGAGAAGTTTTCTCTGGCTCAGCTCTAGGAGAGGTTGGGAGGGGGGTGTAAAACGTCTCACCAGGAGTGTGCTCCCATCTGTGCTTTCTAAAGATCAAGAACAAGTGGCCTGATTGGAGGAGACAGGGCAGTGGAGCTGGAATCAAATCAAAGCGCTCGATTGATCTTTTGGCTACTAAACATCAGCGAGTGGGGCTGGAGCATTTGGCTGAATGCAGGTTAGAAAGCACCGTCAGAAAGGAGAGTCTCGTAAAGCTCTTCATTCCACCGAATGTCATGTTTAGAAAGCAGCCTGGGTGCATCACATTCACCGACAGGTATCTGCGAGAGTTCTTCAATCACCTCATACGCTAACGTGTCAAAGCGATTTGTGTTTCTGATTGAATATTATAGAATATTTTTATTATAAGGTTTTTGACCAACGTTATTCTTCAGCACAATCTGAACTCTCTTGGACGAGCTTTCTTGTCATTTCTGTAAGTCGTCTTCAGGAAAAGTTCTCCAGCCTTCTTGAAGGACATTTCAAAGTTCTGCTGTGGACGTCGGCTGCCTTTTGTTTTCCGTTCTCAGTGGAGACGATCCTACACTGCTTCTGAAGCTGCTCAGGTGCAGAGACTGTACTGAAAACGAGAGACAAAAACTTTGTCCTGCAGGAAGCCTGGAAAACAGAGGTGAACCTCAGACTTTTGCACAGTGATGTACTAGGCCAAAAAGAGGTTTTGTTTAATTTATCGTTTTTTTTTGGTCTTGAAAGTTGAAGTCTTTTTTTATATAAGTCAAACGCAAAAGCAAAATTCTTTTTTTCCCTGATTTTGTCATTCGTAGAGACTCAAGGGCTTCGGATTGTCCAGAATGTTCATGCCACTGCAAGCTTCGTGGTCAGAGGCCTCCCAAGGTCCCTTGGGTTAATCCACAATGTCCCAGTCGGTAATCCATGCCTGTAGTCAGAGATTTACACCCCGAATATTTCTACATTTTTTAATCTTGAGACAGGAAGAAGAAATGTTTGTCCTTTGCTTTGCTGAACGAAGGATAAACAGAGAGGATAACAGCAGGGTTTACCAGCATGACTGCGGATAAGATCTGCTTCTCCCGAGGCCAGGACAACACCACAAACAGATGCTCTTTACACCTGTAGCAGAAAGACCCCCAGGTAACGTTTCTAAGGACATTTACACCATTTTTCCTCCAGGCATGGTAATATAAAAATGAAAGTGAAAGTGGCGAGCTGTCATCGCGAAACAGCACAGCACACGGTAAAACACTACGAAATGCATCCTCTGTATTTAAATCAAGCACACCATGCAGCAGTGGACAGCCATACCCAGCACCCGGGGAGCAGTGATGGGGACGGAACTTCTCAGAGCATCCTACTTATCTGGGATTCAGATCCTCCAATCCTGGGCCTCGTCCATAAACACGAGCCCACCACAGCCCCAGTAATAAATCCGTAACATTTTTCATAGCAGGGGTTTAATGGTTAGAGAGCAGGGCTTGGTTCAATCCCCAGGACGGGCAGGAGAAACGAGGGCGGGGCGGGTAAACAACACTTTCCTGCTTCGGCATCCTTGGTTGAACTTTTCAGAACAGATTCCTTACTTTAGTCTGAAAACGTTTAAGATGAATCCTCAGTTTTTCTGATGGTCCATCACCTTCCCAACATTCACCCTAAATGGACACAAACACAGAAGAGACATCCCTCTGTGTGTCCATCGGTGCAGGACAGAGTGAAGGAGAGTGAGAGAGAGGACAGGGAGAGTGGACGGTGGAGTTCAGGGTGTGTGGAGTGTGTGTCCGTGATGGAGAACTAGTAGAGACGGTGATGAAAGTGAAGCGGTGAAGTTCATGTGGATTATTTTCAGTAGATTGTTTTTATTGGAGTTGAAATTCGAGAGCTTTAATAGTCTTTAATTCTGTTAATATGGAGTGAGATTCAGTTCACTTTCAGCACAGACAGACGCTCCAGATGTCCTTCAGAGGAGACTTTTTTACCTGAACTTCTGCTGGAGGAAAAGATGGGTTAACTTTTTCCACCTCTGCAGCTTTTTAGCAAGCAAGATGTCTTATTACCCAAAGAAGCTTGTGGTGAAGCAGACTCAGAACCAGAACTGTGGTTCAGCTTTTTAAAAAATCAATTAATAAATAGTAGGCTACAGTTGCCAAGCAACCAAAATTGTGCTTTGAACAAGACAAATGGCTTTAAACATCTCGCTTAATTAAAACAACTGACTTCATGTGTCTGATCTTGTCTCAGCCAATCAGATTTCAGAAGCAGGACTGTCAATTTTATAATACGGATGGTACCTCTGGTACCCGCCAAGAATTTCAGACCCTATCAAGGAGTGCTTTCCCAGTGCTGCCATGTTTGGAGAAGTTCAGTCCGTTCTGCACTGAAATCAAATTCCCTGATTGCAGCTTTCGGCGAAGCGGCCGCTGACAGCAGCACTCACCGCTGATCCATTTAGCGTCGGGGTCGTGAACTCTGAAGTCTTTCTTGAAGATGTCCTCCACCGTCACTTTACCCTTCAGTGCCAGGCTATCGTCTTCACCTGCCAGGAGAGAGAAAGAGCAGACAGAGAAGGAGGGAAAACAAATTTAAAATATGAATCACTCAGTACAGGAAAAAACAACTTTACAATCCAACCCCACGAAGGAATCCACCGTGGAGCCTCCGCTCGGCTCCTCTGCTCTGCAGGACGTGGAGCTCAGGAGCTTGGGCTGATTTTGTCCGACACTCAGAACTCACAACCACACGGCTTTCCTCCAGAACAGATGGAGCTCAAGCAGATCTGCTCCACAGCCTCGCCTTCAACAGCCTTCTAATAATGCACGGATTTCTCTCTGTTTCTCTCTCTCTCTCTCTCTTTCTGTATCTCTTTTTCCCACTCTCTCTCTCTCTTTCTGTCTCTGTATCCCCCCTCTCTCTCTCCCTGTCTCTCTCTCTCTTTTTCCCACTCTATCTCTTTCTGTCTCTCTTTCTCTCTCTCTCTCTCTCTCTCTCTCTTTCCCACTCTATCTCTCTCTCTCTCTCTCTCTCTATTTCCCCTCTCTCTCTCTATCTCTCTATTTCCCCTCTCTCTCTCTCTCTTCTCTATTTCTCTCTCACTCTCTCTGTATCTCTTTTTTTTCCACTTCCTCTCTATCTTCTTTTTCTCTCTCTCTATCTCTCTCTATTCTCCTCTCTCTCTCCTCTTCAAGCTTCATCTCCTCCTCGCCTATTTCCTTCTCTCTCTCTTTCCGCCTCTTTTTCCCACTCTCCCTCTCTTTCTTTCTCTGTACCCCCCCTCTCTTTCTCTCTCTCCATTTCTACTCTCTCTTTGTCTTCTATATCCTCCCTCTTCTCTCGGCTCTCTTATCTCTTTCTGTCTCTCTCTATTTCCCACTCTCTCTCTCTTTCGCCCGCTCTCTATTTCCTCTCTCTGTCTATTTCACTTCTCTCTCTCTCTCTCTCTCTCTCTCTTTCTGTCTCTGTACCCCCTCTTTCTTTCTTTTCACTGTCTCCCAGTCTCTGTCTTCTTCTGGCTTTTATGTCCAATCGCTCTTTTCTTGTATTTTAGTCTAATTTTATAAACTTTATCTTTCTTCACCCTTTACAAGTTTCCATTCCTCTATCCTTGCTTGCCTGCCTGTCTGTTCATCCATCCATCCATCTCTCCATCCATCCATCCTACTTGCTGTCTCAGTCTCTCCTACAAAACTCTCTCTCTCTCTCGTTTCTGAGTTCATTATCTCAGCTCCACTGTTCCAGGTCGTTCACACCTCGTCAAACACACACACACACACACACACACACACACCCTCGCTGCATGCGGACAGGGAGGAAGCACACTCCCCACAACACGTGTGCAGCGACACACAGAGCCACCTGCCGAAGGGCGTCTTCTGTAGCGGAAAACATTTCTAAATCATATGCAATCAACCGAGATGGAGGGCGGTCTGCGGGGGCGTGAGTGTTGTTTTTATTTCTTTTTTCTTTGGAGCTGAACGTGTCGGGCAGAGATGAAGTCTAAAATGCATTTAGTGTGTTTGACAGGAAAAGCGAAGGAAGAATCCATCACCTTGCACACTCCATCCTCCCTCTGACACATATTACGCACAGTTCGCGAGAGCGCAGTGCTGTGTGTGTGCTCTGAAGATAAAGGGGGAAAAAAAGCAGCAGAAGAGTGGTCCTGGGAGACAAACAAGCGAAACAATCCGCCGTCCCTTCAGGCTTCTGCTTATGACCAATTGGATGTTTGATTATTAAAATGGGCCGCGTGCACTTTGCGGCAGATGCCTGCGCTAACTTGATTTATTTTGACATAATTCGGCACATCAGATACCATGAGGACGGCCTCACTCTGCCATACGGCTCATTTCATATGCATTGGAAAAATAACAACAAAAAAAAGGCAATATCTGATTTGTCTCATTTCTCAGGCAGCTTTCAGGCCTTTAAAGGAAAAGGCTGCTGGAGAGCAACACAGTTTCTGGTTTCCGCCTCAAACAAGCTGTTTATTAACCATTAGAGGCCGCGGTTATTACAGCCTGTGACCAAAACATGCTGTAAATTTATAGGAAACACTCCTTACTCAATGTTGTATTTGACGCTCGCTATTGAGCTAAAGCCCGAATATTTTTGTAAAAACGTTTTACTTTCTGCACAAATGACACAGAAGAGACAGAAAATTACATCCTTCCATCAAAGACAGCAACGAACGTCTCTTTAACAAACAAACAAACAAGCAAAAAAAAACGTCGGGCGCTTCCCTTTGGACCACCACTGTGTTCCTGAGCATAACTCCCTTCAATCCAGCCTGGAATCAGAAAACTGAAGCAAAAAAGAGCGTGGCCCAGCGGTCAGGAGCCACAGGATCGAAGGTTGTGGTTCGATCTCCTCAGCAGGGTTGCCCTGAGGTACCCTTGAGCAAGGCACTGCCCTGCCACTGCTCCTCGGCGCTTTCAATAGCTGCCCCCTGCTGCACATGTGTGTGTGTGTGAAACCCAGAGGTGTTTCGTTGTGCTGCGCTGTGTTTCACAATGACAATGATAGTCACTTTCACTTTTTCATCTTAATATAGTTAATGTCAAACAAAACAGACAAAAACAAACAAAATCGTCTGGACGCGACTGGCCTGCAGATCTGTTTTCCACCTTTTGCACTGAGAGAAAGTGGAAGTGGCCTAGTTAACCCACTTGGTATTAACAGTTCAGATAATTAATGGATGGATGGATGGATGGATGGATGGGCACCTCGAGCATCCATTATTCAAATAAATAAGGCAATAAAAAGAGAAAGAACCCAGAAAATGAATATATATATGCAACTAAACTGATGAGATTATCCCGTCCCAGCAAGAACACCAAACCTTCCGTTCCTCTTTATTATTAGACCTGCTGACTGATGATTGGTTAGATATAAAACTGCTGCGGGACACGTTTCACTCGCTGTTTCACACACAAGATGCTTCAGATGAACACGGAGGACAGACTTCAACTAAACTTTCCTTGGAGACTGAAATGTTCACTATATATATATATTATAGTATAGCATCAGGCAAGTGACAGGTGTGAAAATGTTGTAAACAGAACGCCAGAAATGGAAGTGTTGACATTTATTCATCAATCAACAAAATGCAGTGAAGGAACAAAGAGTAATCTAATCAGATCAATATTTCAGACCAATTCTCGTTTTCAAAACAGCATCGTTTCTTTAGGCACACTGCACACAAGTTTCTGAAGGAAACATACACGACCGTTCCAAACATGACTGTGTTTCTCCCCGCAGGGACGCTGATGATCAATCAGTACCTGCTTGAAACTGTTGATCAGACACCGACTATAATCCTACAGAATCCCTGACTGTGTGCAAGTGTACCTAGAAGAACTGATGCTGGGTTGAAGGCAAAAGGTAGTAACACCAAATATTGATCAGATTTAGATTTTTGTCTGCTCACTTTGCATTTTGAAATTATAAAAATAAAACAATCAAGTATTGACATTTCTAAAGCGTTTTGTTTACAGCATTTTTTCACAATTGCCCAAAACTTTGCACAAAAATGGGTATCCAGACTGAATACAGCGGGGGGAGCAGTGCGGTTAGAAATACTGGAAAAGATGAGACAAAGTGAGAGAAGTGAGAATGAACATGTCCAGAGGAGAGACGAGGATCATATCAGGAGGAGGATGCTGAAGATGGAGCTGCCAGGAAAGAGGAGAAGAGGAAGACCAAAGAGGAGCTTCATGGACGTGGTGAGAGAGGACATGCAGGTGGTCGGTTTGAAGGAGGAAGATGCAGAGGACCGGAAGAAATGTAACAGATGATCCACTGTGTGGCTACTTCCTAAACGGAGCACCAAGAAAAAGAAGAAGAGGGTAATTTGGGTGGTGTGATTATACCAGGATCATTTTAGCAGTTAAAACAGCTTTTCTGACTTCATCTCCTGGTATTTTCAGAAGAAGTCAGTACTAGTATCTTCTTAAAACTGTAAAAATTCACACAACCTGCATGTTTGTAGAACGGATCATTTGTTATAATTTTTTGTTATTTTTTGTGCAGTCTCGATCATCCTTTCTAGTGTTTTTATGTATCGCCGTTCTTTGATGAATAAACGGAAAACCTTTTTCAGCCAATTAAGAATGCAAATTATAGGGAAACGAAGCCGGAATGCTTATTAATTAATTGCGGCTGGAATTCCTAATAAGTCTTATCGATGTTTAGAAGAAAAGCACCCAAAAATAATGTATTTAAAGGTAAACTGAACCCATAAACAGGACGTCTGGCCTGCAGCAGGTTCCTCACTCGCTCCATTCGAGAGTGAAAATTCAACATCAGGCGCCGCTTGTTAGAGCTGAGTGTTCAACCTCCGTAAATGAACAATAAATCACAGACCATCACCATCACCATCACCGCCAACATGTCCATCACGCCGTGGCACGTGCACATTGACCCATCTAAGATGTTCCCCGGTAAGTGTTCTTGCGTCGTTCTGGGTAATTGTGGCCATTCATGCAGCCCGACAAATGCTCAATCAATTTTTGTTAAACTGTGTGGCCTGATTATTAACCTGACAAATGCACATTAATCTTTCATCAAACCGAGAGGTCCAAAACGACCCATTTAGCATGGAAACACCAAGCATTGTGCCTTCTTTTTACCACATGAATATGACCAACACTTTCATCTTATCAAGCTGCTTTTACCCTCAGGGCTCTGAGCACATGATTCATCTGGAGCGGGTCATTAATAGAACCGACAGGAAAATAAGGGTCCGCCTCTTGTTTTTCCACTGAAATCAAAAGCACAGCTCGACCCGAGGCTCAACGGGACGGCCAGTGGAGGCTCACGACCACATTAACAGTCAGCAGCGGTGGCCTAGTGGTTAGGGAGTTGCCCCGGATCAGAAGATTCACCAGCAGGTTGCCCTGAGGTGCCCTTGAGCAAGGTACTGTCCCCATCACTGCTCCCCGGGCGCTTTCGATAGCTGCCCCCTGCTGCACTTGTGCGTGTGGGTGAAACACAGAGGTTGGATTTTGTTGTGTCGCGCTGTGCCGCGTTCCACAATGACGTGAATAGTCACTTTCACTTTCAGAGTTTCCGCACGGCTGAGCCGGGAGGCTTAAATAAAGGCAACAGGCAAAGCCAAAGGTAACGAAAAGTGGAGCAGAATCATTTAACGCTTCCCAGAGTCGTGTTTATGAGACCTGCAGTTTTATCTGCAGCATTTGGCCACATCTTTAAGTCTGGGATCTTTTTTGAACCTGACAAATTGGCTGGATCAGTCAGGCCTGGAGACCATTTTCTCAAATACTCAGCTTCCATCCTGGTGCCCTTCCGTTTCGGATGGTCCATGCTGTTTGTTGTTGGGTTCAGGCATCATTTAGTCAGGGTTTGGATGATCTCTGACAGAATTCGGTCGGGTTAAAAGAAGACGTAAGGGCTATGGTCAGTTGAGACAGACTTTAGTTAAAGTTACAGTCTGGTTAGGCTAGAACTAAGTCGGCTTCAGACAGTTTTAGACAGTTTAATTTGCATTTAGCCAAATGCAGTCAGGTTCACACCACGTGTGTTCAAATACAGTCAGGTTGAAACAATATATTGTCAGGTTTATTGATACAGTCAGGTTTGGACAAATTTACGTAGGCTACAGTGGAGTTCAGACTCGAGCTGAAGTCATTACGATTTAGACTGAAATAGCTACAGTCAGGTTCAGGCCGAGTTTTGTCAGATTTAGACAGATTAAGTAAGACTGAGACAGAATTTAGACAGATACAGTCAGGTAGGGATAGAAATTTGTCAGAAGTTCAGACTGTCAGGCTTCCGTCAGTTAAAGTCTAAAAAAAAACGGAATTATTATTATTATTCTGGAAAGTCTGATCGAACCCAGCGAGTTTTCCGAGCGGAGGAAAATCTTTTCTTCAAGATTGCTGCCCAGTTGCTGTGTGGCCACGTGCCCTGCTGGGTGTGGGGGTCAGCGAATATGAAGACACTGCAGGGGTGATTTTTCACTAGATGTGAGATGAAAACTGACCGAGAGGCTGTGCAAAAACTCAAGACTAAAAAAAAAAAAATAAATAAATAAAAATAAATCACAACGGTATAAGACTTATAGAAAAATACCACTCTTTATTTTTCATTAAAGTCCTATAATGGCTATGCAACACCTGATGGTAGTTTGATGAGCCCAAGTGCCTTTTGGATTCCATTGTTCCACCACAGGCTGAGATTGTAGCCCCGTCATGTACTATTTATCCAAAGAAAAAAAAAAAAGCTTTTCATATATGTGCTGTCACGCAGATACAGACAGATTTGCTCTTATCTGCATGTTTTGTTTTTTCCTTACGGCGACCAGACTGAGGATGAATTGACGCGGCGGCGCTATGAGTTAAAATCTGCAGCCCAAAACCCTGCTGCGAAGGAATAAATATTCATCTGCTCATCCTCTATTCAGCAGGACACGGGGCTAGACAGCCATTTAAGGCAGATGAAAGAGTAATGAAAGAGTAATGGGGTAAGAGTAACGCTCTGGGAGGGGGATAAAGAGGCTTACTGTCCGATTGCTGGAGAATAGTCCAAACAAGGCAGTTCCACTCACACGATAACGCGGGAAAGTAGAGAATACCTCCAAAGAAACAGATTCTTTAAGCATTAACATCACGACACGT
>CM029377.1:2305736-2334731 GCA_017165825.1 Hepsetus odoe
TAGATAGATAGATAGATAGATAGATAGATAGATAGATAGATAGATAGATTGATTGATTGATTGATGGATAGAAGGATTGAAGCTTTGATAAATCCTAGTAAAACAAATGGTAAAAGTAAATAGTTTTAAACACTCACTCACATGTCTACTCTTGAACAAGATACCGTCTCCATCACTGCTCCCTGGGCACTCAACAGGACTTTATAGACTTGATTTAGAACATATTTCATTATACTGTGTTGTTTTAATGTTTAATGACAATAAAGGTTTTGTAATGTCAAATTTCTGTTCATGAATAAAAGAGCAGATGTATTCAAACCCCCCTTCATACTCCTTTGTCCTGCACAACCCAGTTCCAGCCTGCGTCTCTGGAACATCAGGTCCTCTGGCCCAAGCTACACCCACCTTGCGGGTGTCCCGGGCACAGCTGGGACTCATTACGTTTATTTAAACTCACTTATGAAACAACAACCTTGCAAAGTCTCTGGAGCCTTTTTTGGGATCTTGTTATATATTCTAGTGAGAGGACATGCAGGTGGTTGATGCAAAAGAGCAAGATGCAGAGGACAGGAAGAAATGGAGATGGATTCTCTGCTCCCACATACACACGTCCAGCCAAATCCAGCAGAATAGTGATGGGGACAGTACCTCGCTAGAGAGTACCTCAGGGCAAACCTGTTGCTCTGGGATTCGAACCCACAACCTCCTGGGACCTTAACACCACACTCTGAGGGACACTCTATATCCCCTAAATGGACCTTACAGCAACCAATCAGAATGCCTGACTGTCATCTCTCTGTTCTTCATCACTTCATCCTCTTCCCGGGCAGCCGTCCCTTGATGATAATCAATTCACCACCTCGTCATGAGCTCTTCGTTTCCACCGAACCCGTGTTACTGTTCACTCAAGGGAACAATGTGAGGTAATTGTCGTCGACAGGCCACATAGAAAAGGAAGAGAGATCTTAATAAGCAGGTTGAATTTAACGGTAAATCAGTAAAAGTAGCGATGACACTACAGTCTCACTGAACTGACTGGGTATCAAAGCCTGCCGTGGGGCTTTAATTCCCATCAAAAGCCCCTGATGACCCTGTTTAACCACCTTGTTCCACAAACGCAGTCTTCAACATCAATTAAACATCCGCCACACGGAGAAAACCAGTGATGCATAAAAAGAACCAAAAGTTCACACAGTTCAGTTTCTCGGCTGGGCTTACTTTATATGTCTGTCCTGACAAGGCGTGGACAGAAGAACCTGTGGTTTTAGAAGAGCATTCGGTTCTGATTTGAGTGACTCCACCTTCAGAATAATGTCTGGATAAGCATCTCTTCTGTTCCAATAAAACCTCATTAATCCTTGAGCTCCTGCCCATTTGAAGAGTGTGGCAGCAGGCTGACACCAAACATCTACGTGGTTGATGATCTAATAGCAACATCTCAAGCTCAAGGCTGCAGGCTCAAATCCCATCTCCAGCACTACCACCACTGGGTTCCTGAGCAAAACTCTGAACCCATGTTGCTTCCAAAGCAAAGAATAAAGAAAGGAGAAGTTGGTCCAGGTTTCTCCACAACACATGCACGCAGCCGGACTAAGTGTTAGTCTAAGAGACAGGACTGAACTAGGACATTTACAAGAGCTCTTAGAGGACTAGTCCCCTAAAGGTTTTGTCTTCTTTTTCTTCTCGATTTTGGAAATGTTTCAGCTTCAAAACGTTGTTGGTCTGAAAGCGTTCTGCCTGGACCATGTCTTATCAGCTAAAACCAGCTCATTACAGTACATTACCATTCCATCTGCACGGACATTTTTTGACAACTGACATTAACTGACATTCACAATGACAAGTCCCTTTCACTTTCACTTTCAAAAAGCGAAACCCGCACCGTCTACATCCTCATAACTGAGTGAGACGAAGTGGACCAAGTGGAGCCGTGGAACACCATAAATCCAGTATATGGATGATGGCGACGGTACCTTGCTCAAGGGTACCTCAGGGTAACCCAATGGTCCAGTACTCAAACCCATGACCTTCCAACTAAAGGAGCCGAGTCCCTAAACACTAAGGCCACCCCGAAATGGATCATGTCCCTTGTTGAAACATAAAGCCACAGAAATGTCACTGGTGGAGAAAAAAATGAATGAACGAAATGTTAAGTCAAAGGAAAAGCTCTTTCATTAATAGTTTTTATATTTTTGCATTTCTGGTCCACTCAAACATGATAAGTCCCCGGAATGTAAAAAAGCTCATGTTGTAAATGTACAGTGTAGTTAACAGAAGAACCAAAACACTCTTGAAGAACCAAAACACCTCGAGAAGTTCAGCTCACGCCACTGCTGCAGAAGAAACCACGAAGAAGCTGTTCGGTTCTGTGGTTATTGACATGCAAAGTAAGCATTTAAGGTGGTCCCTCGTGTCCCTAACCTCAGCGGGCTGTGAGCGTGTGTGTGTGCGTGTGTGTGTGTGTGTGTGTGTGTGAACTATGGCCCAAGTACCTGGTGTCAGAAGGATGACGGAGGTGACAATTAAAGAACAGATGACCAGAATGACAAGCAGAGCAATTGCTATTCCTTTCCAGTTCCTCTGCGGAGGGTTACTGCCCACCAGCTCCTACAGAGAGAGAGAGAGAGAGAGAGAGAGAGAGAGAATGCAAATTAGAGCTTGGTCAAGGACAAACATGTGTAACACATTTGGGCTGCGCTCTGATGGAGAAAATCAGCCATCAAGGGACAAGAATTCCCCACTTCCTGTCATCGCCATGACAACGAAAGACGGCCCGACACTACCACATATTGAGAAAGGGGGAGGAATCCTGAAGTGCGACTCTGTGATAATAACTTTAATAAACAATAAACAATGTAATTGTTTTCCTAATGACTTAAGAAATTTGTATTCATCGAGCACTAAATAAATAAATGCCACAAAATGAGAAAGTTACGCTTATAAAGCACCTTTCACAGAAAACAAATAAAATAATGAGTTCACAAAAAGTAGCACGTTAATTAAAAATGTTCGAAAGTAATAAAAAATATTGCACATCACACATTACAGAGACTAATACGAGTTGACGTCTTGCTTTCACGGGAGAGTTTCAGTTGGGTGTGCTGTGTAGTCCAGGACGAGGCTTATTCCGAGCAGCCAATCCAATATGACGCTGGAATTTATTACTTATTTTAGCTTTCACCTCCAAAAGAACCTTTCCTTTATTAACACCGCCGCTCTGCTATCAAACATCAAATTACGGCCTGATATGTTTATACTGACTGTGAAGTAATCGAAGCAACATTCGCTCAATACAAACAACTTCATCCCGACAGTGTCTGCAGAGCTTTACTGTCATCAGGAAAAAAAAAAAACAAGCCCCTGAGCCTGAACACATCACTATAACAACCATATCCATGCCTGATTCTATTTTAATATCTACAAAGGGCCGAAACCTCTAGCTGCTCACTGAGCGCAATTGTAAGCTTCGAATCTATTTTTTTCCACTTGCTACAGGTGGCGTTTTCAAAACCGTCTCATTACTTTTGTCCTCTTGTTCACTTTGATGAGAAAAAAGAGTAAATTTTTTAATTTTCTGTCATAAAGCAAGCTAGCCTTGATGTGCGCAGTTGGTATTTGTTAAATGATACGATAAATCACTGCGATGCTGAAAAGCGATGAAACCAAATTTGTATCCATAAATGCAAATGACAAAAAATGAAAAAGACAAACTAAACCTAAACCTAAATCTAAACTGGCTAAACTCTCTGTTTATCTTCAATTCTGCCTCCTGTTCAGGAAACTCCTTTCGAACTAACTGGAGAGTGCATTATTTCAACTGTCTGGGCTCCTCCCACAATAGATTACAGCTGTCCCGTCTCAGGGGAGGAGCCTGGATTGTTGCTCTGCCTCTCCGATGCCACAATTACAGTGAATTTTTTACATTTTCGGCCATAAAACAAGCTCGTCTTGACTTGCGATGCTGATATTTTGTGCTGAATATCACTCTGTGCAGACATCAAGCAGGAAACCAAACCAAAAAAGTGGCTTATTTTTCCTTTTTGTCCACATTTTATTAAAATTTTGAGTATGTATTCTTCCCCAATTCCAGAGAGACCTGCTTGTAAAGCTGGTATAATCCTTAAATAATAAAACATCAAAATTGTATCCATTTAAAATAGTGTTGATACTTTTTTTTCGCCTCCCATCCGCAGAAATTCATCATGTAGTTTTTTAGCTTATTCAATGTGCTTGTCGTTGCACTTTTGACCGGTAGCACTTCAAACGGAGACACAGATATATTATCACCCCCCGCTGTAAATGGGTGAAAATGATAAAGTGGCCAAACGACAGGAAAAACGTCATTCCACCTTGATCAGGGATCATTAACAGAGTCAGTAATGACACGCTCACGTCACGCGAGTCACTGGGGCATTTCTAATCAAAGGATCTCTCTGATTCATTTTGAGGGATTTCGTCCGAAAGCCTGGTTGGCTGGGGGCTCCTCTGCCACGTGTGGTGGAACAAATGATTGCTGAGAGAAAGGAGAGAGACTTTGTTTCGCTGGTGTGGACAAGCATGACCCGTGGCCTTGCCGCCTGAGGTTTTCATTAGACTAGAGCAGGCCTAGAGGAGTGGAACAGCCAATGGTGCAGCGGCGTCTAGATTAGACCGTTAAAAGCTGAGCGGTTAGTGACCTTGTTGCTGTCCTAATTGAATGGAGCCGCAGACATCATTAGCCCAGCGATAACAGCAGCCAGCTCCTGTTTACTGGGACGGCCATTAGAAAGACTCATTATGGAGACTTTGAGTGAGAGTGTGTGTGTGTGTGTGTGTGTGTGTGTGTGTCCAGCTCTCTTTCAGGTTACTTAATCAAACAGTACCACACAAAAACTCCCAACTGTAACACTGTATGTCCTTTAACTATACAGCTATCACTTCCTAATCAACATCTGCACTACTCTGATATCGCACACTGCTTTGAAATCAGCAAATGAACTCAAATGGACATTAATCAATATGCAAATGAGACAAGAAATCACTGTGATGGTGGAAAGCGATGAAACCGATTGGCCAAATGCCCATCCAGAAACACAAACGTCAAAAAGTCCAAATACAAAGTGAACCACTATCTAATCTGGCTGAACTCCCGGTTTATTTTACATTCTGATTCTGTTTCAGCCCAATTCCTCTCAAACTAACTGGAAAGCTCATTGCTTAAACTGTTTTAGCTCCTCCCACAATACATTACAGCTGTCCTGTCTTAGGGGAGGAGCCCAGCGTAGTTCCTTGAAAAGACAATGTTGAGTTTTCAAGTATTTGTACTTCACCTCATCATTTTGCTCTTCTTTGTCCTATTTAAACCATATATCGTCTTACTTTATACTCTGAGTACATTCCTGTACTTTTTACTTTATACTCTCAGTACATTCCTGTACTTTTTACTTTATACTCTCAGGACATTCTTGTACTTTTTACTTTATACTCTCAGTAAATTCCTGTACTTTTTACATTATACTCTCAGAACATTCCTGTACTTTTTACTTTATACTCTCAGTACATTCTTGTACTTTTTACTTTATACTCTCAGTACATTCCTGTACTTTTTACTTTATACTCTTTTTACTTTGGGGACGTTACCTCTTGAGCAAGGTAACGTCCCCAATACTGTTTCCTGGGTGCTGGACATGGCTGCCCCCTGCTGCATTGTGTTTGTGGGTTAAATACGGAGGATGCATTACATTGCGTTTCACTGTGTGCTGTGCTCACAATGAAAACAGTCACTTTCACTTCACTTTAACTTGAATTATTGGGAATAATAATAATAATAATAATAACTTGTGTAAGACACACAACTCTAAGCGTCCTCCATCATCTCGGCTCATTTGTCTCAAAATGGGTTAAACTGTTCTGTAAGCTCGAAGAGACTCGCTGATGTTTCTCACGCTGTTATTAGAGACGGCGCTGATCCGACACCAGGTACGGGTGTCAGGCTGATGTCAACAGGAAATACTGGATCTTAGATCAAAGGGAAATAAATGTAACCGAACCAATCCTGCAGCAGGTCTACCCAGAGGCAGCTCAGACTCACACTGTGTGTTGTCATGTTTTTATCTGTGTGTTTTCTCCCGCAGAGTGTTTGAGCAGTCATGATAACAAACTTTTAAAGCTCATTTAAAGTCACGGCTAGTAAAACTAGCTCACTTTAAGGGACACATTCTTCTGCAGGGCAGCGGTGACCTAGTGTTCAGGGACTAGGCCTCAGGATCGGAAGGTAGGTTGTCCTAGAGCAAGGTACCTTGACCATCAATGCTCCCTGGGTGCTTTCAACAGCTGTCCCCTGCTGCATGTGTGAGTAAGGGCTGTGGTGACATCACAAAAAATATGAAAGAATGAACTCTTATTATTTATAAGAGAATGTATGGACATTTAAGGAAATTTCTTAAAATCTTAAAGCCTAGGAGGTTTAAAAGAAGGAATATCAGATCAGCTGTATGGGAGTCAGTGTTGAGCACAGTGAGAAGGTTCTGGGTTCAGTTCCCACCAGTTCTTTGTCCTCTCCGTGTGGAGTCAAGCTATTCTGTCCACACCTGAGTGAGCTTCCTCCAGGAGACCCAGTGTCCTCCACAGTCCAAAGACATGCAGGGAGATTAGACTGGAGATTCTAACCCCCCAGGTGTGAGTGTGTCTTCCTGTAACTGACTTGTCCACAGGTGACCCGTGCACCCCTCGTCCTATGAGCACAGGACAGGCTCTAGCGTCCCCCTCCATCCTGAACGAAGGGGAATCCAGAAGTAAATCAGCAGATCAAGTATTAGAAAATGAAAAGTAACATCATGCCGTCTCCATTTCTGGCTTCAGCTCTTCCACAGATTTCGTCCAATTACGTAGCTTGAAATATACCCTACTGTTTATAATCCCCACTTTAAATTGATGTCAATTAGATGTTTGTCAGCCCTGAGAATATTCATCGCGGCCAGCCGTGTTCTAATGCGGTCATCAAGGAAATGAATTATGAATGATGTGTTGACACTGGAGGGCACGCTAGAATATTTATAGAGGAACAGAGTCGTGTCACAGCCACACTGAGGGTCAGATGGACGGTTTATGACACCGAGCGGTGGGTATGAATATTGATTTTATAACGAACCAAGCAGCTCGCTCGTTTACACACTCACTGGCAAACAGAGTCAAAAATGCACATTTAAACACACATTTTCGCTTCATACTGCTTAAGAAACACGGAGCAATTTATACACTCTGTGCAGCTTGTCATTTTTTTAAACACTTCTTTTAAAGCTACACTAACTGCATTAATAACATGCATACACTCTCACTTATATTATATTACACTCACTTCTTAATCCAATGAGAAACTGTTGCAAAAAAACTCAATAAATCATCTAAAAAGATGATCCACATATGGTTTTGATGGAGAACTGCTTTTCGATGACCAAAGAACCACTGAAGAACCATTTAAAGGCTTAATTCTACCAGCATTTCCAGCATGGATCTGTTCTGAAGACTTTTTTAATTAACATTATTAAAATATTTGTTTAATTTCATGATCAGTATCAGAAAAAACTTTACTGATCCCGAAGAAAATCGCTTAATATATTTAACTGAAATGAAAAAATATATCAGCGTTAAAGATGCTGAGCTTTTCCGTTGGGTGTGACGAGGATGGACAGGATTAGAAATGAGTTTATTAGAGGGACAGATGAGGTTAAACGTCTTGGAGAGAAAGTTAGAGAAGCGAGAATGTTGGTTTGGACGTGTCCAGAGAAGAGACGAGGATTATATCGGGAGGAGGATGTTGAAGATGGAGCTGCCAGGAAAGAGCAGAAGAGGAAGACCAAAGAGGAGGTTTATGGATGTGGTGAGAGAGGACATGCAGGTGGTCGGTTTGAAGGAGGAAGATGCAGAGGACTGGAAGAAATGGAGATGGATGATCTGCTGTACCCCTCCTTTCACGCCTCCTCCTGCTCAGCCCAACTATTTAGGTCCAGTTTATGTCATTCATCCTAGTTTCGGACCACAGAGTCACTTTTGGCTGAATATTTTTGGTCGGTGGTCTATTTTACAGTCAGGACATATTTGTTCTGGGAATTATGAAAACAAACATACATGGACGCTCACACACACACACACACACACACGCTGTAAGCAGGCCAGAAAGTGCCCTGGAGCACTATTTTCCATCCTTTTACTGCCCAGAGATGAGATGAGAGAAAAGCAAAAAGAGCAAACCCATTATCATCATCATCATCTTCATCATGTCCATCATCGCCATTTCCTCTAAACTCACTTCTGTCCAGCCATCCTGAAACAAATAGGGTTCGACCAGAAAGGCCAAAAACCTCAGACTCCTCCCAGCAGTGAAAGGGATAATGGGGAAGGATAGATAGATATATGCCATCCATCATCTTATCCTCACCAGTGACCACGGGGGGTCTGTTCCAGAGCTCAATGGGAGAGAAACACCCTGGACAGGTTGCCAGTCGCTGATAGATACTGTCACACCTACACCTAGGAGGCAATTTAGTATCTCCAGTCCACCTGATGGGTCAGGAAGAGACTGGAGCTCCTTGAGGAACCCAAACAGACACAAGTAGAGCCTGCAAACCCCACAAAGAAATGGCCCAGGAGTCCAGAATGGGGATTAAATCCAGAACCCAGAAACCCAGAAAAAAGTGAAACTTCAGTCAGTCTGTAAAGCATCTCTCACCCCTTCTTTTTGACCAGTTTATTCTGTTATTTTTATCTTTTCTAATTGGTTTAGTCTGATCCCTGATAGATTCGATTACTCTAACACACTTTGTGACTCCAAAATTGCAGTGGTCTTGTGTTTAGGGATTAAGCCCCATGATCGGAAGGTCGTGGGTTTGAGTCCCAGAGCAGTAGGTTACCCTGAGGTACCCTTGAGCAAGGCACCGTCCCCATCTCTGCTCCCTGGCTCAAAGGAACCTCAGGGTAACCACTGGTAGAGGACTCAAATTCACAACCTTGGGCCCTCGCTCCTAAACACTCGGCCACCACTGCAATTTTGAACATCGCAAAGTATCAATCAATCAATCTGCATCAATCAAATCTTTCCCATAATAACAAACGGGCAAAACAAGGGCTGACCGAACAAACAAACAAGCAGGTAAATGTGAAAAAATCAGATCTGAGTCTGTTCACAATGTCAGTGCCAGCTGCTCTTGTCCATTTGTCTTTGTTGAGTCCTGTGTTTGTCCCAGTCCTTGCCCGGGGCGTTGTGTGTTTAGTCTTGTTATTTATACCCCTGTGTTTGTCTTGGCAGCAGCTGGCTTTTCGTCTTTGTCCATGGTTTGTTGGGGCTGCAGTGGTCTAGTGATTAGGGAGTTGACTCCAGGACCAGAAGGTTGGGGGTTTAAATCCCAGACCAGTAGGTTAGCTTTGAGCAAGGTACCGTCCTCATCACTGTTCGCCGTGCGCTTTCAATATCTGCCCCCTGCTGCATGGTGTGTGAGTGTGTGGGTTAAATGCAGAGGTGTAATCTCGCTGTGTCTCGCTGTGTTGTGGTTCACAATGACAAGAAGAGTCACTTTCACTTTTGTGGATGCCTCATCCGTGTCTCGTCCATGTCTCATCTCTAGCTCCGTCTCACTGTGGTTGCCTGTTGCGCATGTTCTTCTTTGTGCTCAAGCTTTGCATTTAATATATTTAAGGCTTCCAACCCTGACAAACAGTCACTTTCCCTTTCATGTCATTTACACCGTCGGGCAGAACGCAGGTAACTCGTTGTTTCGTCAAGATGTAAACTGTGTAAATGGTCCTTGAGGTCCAGTTTTGTACCTTAAAGTCGTCCTTGGAAACGGGGACGGATTTAGATGTTTTAATAGCCTATTGTTTTAAAACTCAGCAGTAAATCAGAATGCCCGGAGTGGGGACGGGGTGTATGGAGTGCCCTTGAGGGAAGTGATGTAGAGAAAGCACTCCCAGCCAAAAAAACTTTTCTTTTTTTTCTGAGATTGTACACTAAAGTCATACATCATCTCTCAGCATCCAAAACACGGAACAACGATACAGTTATCATGGAAAAAAATGACCATTTTTAAAGATGCCAGCAGGGGCTGATGATGTAGACAGATACTGCAGAAATCCAGCTTATAGCCATGAATGAAAAGAACAGAGCAATAAAAACAAACAGATCACTCCTCTGCTCTCCGACAGAAAGATCACGGCCGCGGACACACTCCACAGCCACTTACGAAGCACTGATCAATTACTGTATTCCGCGGATCCTGTGGAGACGTGTGGTGCACGGTCATGAGACGATGCTGGGGCCTGGGACAGTAAACAGCCCGAGGTGGAAAGAGTGAAAACCCTCCAATCCATAAATATCCAAAGCGCCAGTGGGATCACACTTCACACGGACAGTCAGGACACATAATAATCAGACATTACGAGAAGAGGGACGCCTCCCATCTGAGTGGAAGCGGTAAAACATTCAAAACCTCAATTACTGCTTCCATCCGCTTCAAAATCCATTCGCATTGGGGAATCCGTACTGACTCACAATTAGTCTTAATTGAGATCCAATCCCGAACCGTGGTGGACGGTGACTGTAAATATGGCTAATTGATTCGAACCCTCCGAAATGTGGGGTCGTTAATGTCAGTTATATTCAGAACATCCAGTGGTTGCTAACCCCCCAAAATATGCTAATGTTTCCAGTTTCTCCGCCTCCATAAGTTGATTAGCAGCCATTTGCGTGCATAATTAAGTCAGAAATAATGATTCTAAAAAACTTTAATATCTAGCATCATATGGTGTGACATTGTTTTCTATCCTTTTTGCGTCCATCACTACTTCATTACACCTGTAATTCCACCATGATTACATGTTATACTAATTCTACTAATTCTGCCCGAGGACCATCAGCGGCAGTGTTTTTACCAAAAAAGGCAAAAGGAGATTGCCTCACCAGTAGGCTGCCCTGAGGTACCCTTGAGCAAGGTGCCGTCCCTGTCACTGCTCCCCGGGCACTTTCAATAGCTGCCCCCTGCTACACATGTGTGTGGGTAAAACGCAGAGGTTGAATTTCGTTGTGTCGTGCTGTGCTGCGTTTCACAATGTCAAGGGTAGTCACTTTCACTTTATTTTCGATATCGAAATATTGTCAAACCGTTCGCTCTCCTTACCGCAGCTGACTGCGGAGAAATTAAACCCTACTTGTCCACCAGGCTTTCGCTTTTTCATCTCAAAGTCACCCGACCACAGCCAAGCTGGTTTGCGAACAGTGACTGAGGTGATGCATCATGCTGGGATATCATGAATCACATGTCAAACTGAGAAACAGACCTTATCAAAAAGAAAAGCAGCCGGACTCAAAGTCAGCAGATTGACAGATGAGGCTTGGTGACAGAAGGGTTTCGGAAAAAGTGAGGTCTTAAAAAAAAAAATAAATAAAAAAGAGACTATACTTCCTTTGAGCCTCCATGTCAGACTGTCTCAGTGGCAACGGGGGAATACCCAGACCCCAACAAGTGCACCCTTTAAAAAACAACGCTTCCCACAATGCACTCCTCTTGACTCGTTTCTCTTTTTTCCTCCAGCCTGGTGTCCTGCTGCCACGAGCTGTGCTGGAAACAGGTGGGTGTTTTCTTTCTTCTCAGCTTCTCAGTTTGCACGGCCATTCTTAGTCAAGTCAGCCTTTACCTTCAGAACTCCTGCCTATATCAGCACCTCTGAAAACTTTATCACAGCGTGATATTAGCAGAACAAGAGATTATAGAAATATATGAGGCTTCCCAGAGCCTGAGTCCGCTACGATAACCAGGGAATTACTGTTGGCAGCGATGCTGCGCTTTAAGAGATAAGAAAATAGGAGCGATTATGGTGAAATTCATCTTGAGGCTAAACCCAACTGGAGCTCCGCTGGAACTGACGTTCTAACAGCAGGCTTATTCAAAAGCACAGTCCTCCAGATAGGACAGATATGAGGCCTTAAGCTTAAGCGCTTCCAGTGCTCCAGCACAAGGCTTCACTTCATTAGGCTGCAACATTTATTTAGTTTTAACAAAGGCGAATGTAGGACAAGGGGGCGGAAAACAAACGATCCTGCCTGCTGGAGGGACCAGCAAGGGATTCGGCCGTCTGGAGAGACTGTGAAGCGAAAGCTCTGAAACAATAATGCACCTCGACCTTACAAACCGCACTCAAATAAGCAACGTGAACTTTATCAGCTGCTTGAATCCCTCAGGCTGTCTTTTATTAGATCTTTCAGGTGGACCGACTCTAAACCCCAGGTCCATAAGGTTTGGGGAGCAGTGGTGGGGAAGGTACCTTGACCGTGGCTACTCTACTGGTCCAGGATTTGAACCCACAATCTTCTGATTATGGGACCTAGTCCTTAACCACTAAGCTGCCTTCATTAGGCTCATTGATGGTATTTGTTCTATGCAAGTCCTAAGACTACTTGAGTTGATCCTGCTAACATCTCTGGGTCAAGGCTTCTGTAGTGACATTTGAACGTTCTTCTGGAAAACATCTTCTGGGCTAATGAGGAAATGGACCATCAGGCTCCTTGAAATTTCAGCAGGACAATGCAAAACGCATACCGTGGCAGACGCGGTCTAGTGTTGAGGGACTAGGTCCCAGAGTCGTTGTAATCCCGGATCAATACGTTGCCTTGAGGTACCCTTGAGCAGGGTTCTGTCCCCATCACTGCTTCCCAGGCCCTCCTGTTGCACAGTGTGTGAGGGTGAAAAGCAGAGGTTGCATTTCATTGTTTTGCTCTGTTGTGCGATGATTCAGAATGGCAAATAGTCGCTTTTACTTCACTTTCACTTTGCACTGCAGCTGAAACAGCATGGCAGTTTAGAGAGCGGACGCGAAACGGTGGTAAAAATGGCATATTTTCATATTTTTTCTCAGTTTAAACATTGGACATATTTATTTGGGTCCGTGAGACATGCGTACCATTCTATGCAGCTTCCATTTACATTCCGCGCAGCGTCCCAACATTTTTGGAATCGGGGTTGTGGATGGCATTGTTTAAATAACTGCTCTCCGAGGAGACAGAGCTGCGAATGGTTGAGTGGTGAAGGTAAATAGGATTTTAATAGCTGCTTCCCCGTGTTGGGTCTATATGACCCTGCTGCTGTCCCAAATGGCTGCTGCTGTTTATATGGGACAGTACAGGCTTCTAACTTCCCCTTCGTATGAAACAGAACACTGAAATTTCACACTTCACAGCGACTGCTCCTAACCTCATCATAGGCCCCGGAGAAGGAGAGAAAGGGATGAGGGGAGGAGAAAAAAGAGCAAGGCTCATAGGCCCCTATTCCCCAACCTGCACGGCTTCCAATTTATTCCTGTTGCGCTCTCGTAAATCTGAAAACGCTGTTCAAAGATTTCTGGCAGGTCGCAATTGCCTGGCAATACCCAATGAAAGCAGCCTGGGAGGCCTGAAATTTTTTTTATTTATTTTTTTTTTGGTCGCTAATATTCACTGTACCCACAGTACATGCGATTTTCCGCCATTTAGCTGCAGCTTTATTCTTTATATGACATTAAAAAGAGCAAAAAAACCCTCAATAAACCCTTTTCTTCCCTTGAAACTTTTGTGGGTCACTTTAGAAAGAGGGTTTTTATAGGCAGCCAATCCAATCCCTGCTTACAATCTCAGAAAAGCACACTTTACCAAGCGCTATCTGCCTGAAGTGTTCTTCTCTCTCTCACTTCTTTCTGATGGAAAAAAACAGCCTCTGATTCCGGTTTTGTACTCTGAAAACTGGCAATAAAGTTAAGAGCCCATAACTGCGTCCTTAAAGAAATGCAATATAAGCAGCATATCTGCAGGTATTAGTATTCCTTCAAACCGTCAGCTTTGAGCATCTTGAGAAAATGTACCTTCGATGAATAGATTGCAAAAATTAATTTAAGCCAAACTGGTTGTTTAAATGCACTTCAGACTTGTCAAAGAAATCTCTGAAGGATTTGCCAAAGTGCTTCTGTGGATTATCAGTCTTTAAATTCCATCCTTCAAACTAATTGTTAATCCTAGAGGTTCACATACTTTCGCCTCTCTCAGATATGTAATATTGGGCAGCGGTGGTCTAGCGTTTAGGGATGAAGCCCCGGGATTGGACGGTCATGGGTTCGAATCCCAGACCAGAATGCTGCCCCGAGGTACCGCTGAGCAAGGTACCGTCCCCGTCACTCCTCCCCGAGCGCTAGAGGCATGGCTGAGATGCAGAGAAATAATTGAATTGTTCTTTGCTGTGTAATCACTTTCACTTCATTTCCCCCCAAGAAAGTCTCATTTCTATAAGTGGGTTCTCTTTATCTAATGGCTTGCTCAAAGGTACCTCACGTCAACCTGCTGGTCTGGGACTAGAACTCATGACCTTCTGTTTATGGAGCCTAGTCCATAAACTCGTTATGTCGAGTGCCTGTTGAACATTTACGTGAGAAGGTATTGGTTTTTGTAAAGCCCTAAGGTCAAAACTGACATTAACCCATCTTTGGTTGCAAGCCCTTCTGTCTAATCGGCTATCGCTGTCCCCAGAGAACCTCCTGACCAAGAATGGAACCCAGAGCTCCAAATTCTAACCAGTAGACCATACGTTGCCAAGCCTGTCTGTACTTTGGTCCATGTTTAATAGAATCCAGCACCATGCGGTGCCAGAAACCAGACAGTTACAGAACAACCCAATGTGATTCGAAAATAAGTGTGTGATGATGTAAGCAAAGAACTATCTGGTGTGTTATAGCTGTTTATCAGCTCTGGAGTTGCATCCTTCAAAGGCTGCATTTGAAGACCCAATGCGTCACAGAGCCGCGAGTGGGCCGTCCCATTTCAAAGGCTCCTTCGAATGCAGCCGAGAAACGCAGGCCTCTTTTCTCAACGGACGCATCCTTCGCCGGATCGTTTTATTGTTTGAAATGGTAGAAAAATCTAAAAAAATCTGAAAACATACAATGTGTCTCCATTTTTCAAATGTGTAGTTTGTTGATAGAACTCGCTGAAGCCATCAAGCCAAACCGAGCCACACTTCCTGCAGCAGGCTTCCTGCTTCCTGAGGAACTTCTCTAAAAACCAGTTCATTTTCATGGCCTAGTTAGTTTCAAATTCATGGAAGGTGTCACTCACGTAGACCACATCCTTCGAGGGACAAAAACCCTGAACTGGGACAAATATGCAGGCAGTGGTGGGGGAAAGTGAAAGTGAAAGTGACGACCCTTGTCATTGCGAGGTCACAGCCCAGCACACGTGAACCACAACAAAATTGGACCTCTGCATTTAACCCATGCACACAAACACTGTGCAGCAGGTATGCTATTGAAAGCACCCGGGGAGCACTGACAGGGACGGTACCTTGCTTAAGGGTACCTCAGGGCAACCTATTTGTGAGGGAATTGAACACACAATCTTCCGATGCAGGGGCAACTCCCTCACCACTAGACCACCGCTGCCCACTGGTGTCCTGTTGTTCAGAGACTAGACCCTCTAATTGTGGGTTTGAGTCCCAGACAAATAGGTTGCCATTATGTACCTTTGAGTAAGGTAGTATCCCCATCACTGCTCCCCGGGCAATGGATAGATCTGCTCTGCTCAATGGATAGATCTGAGTGTGGATGGAATACAGAGAATGGTTCCCTGTGTGCTGTGATTTATTTCACAATGGCAAATAGTCACTTTCACTTACTTGCTGTCTACATTAGGCTTGCAAAGGTGAAAAAGCAGGTAGACATTAAACATGTCTTGGCCAAAGAATTACATTTGGGTTGAGAGTAAAAACAACAGCAAAAAAGGTGAAGGAAACTTAACGCCGGTCTTTTATTATGCACTCGGTTGGTAACCTCTTGCGAAATGAGGTTTATCTCGATGTCCAGGGTGGCCTTCTAAGCCGGACAGATTAGTATAACTGGTTTCCCACATCTGAGAAGATCGAACGTCACCAATGGCTCAAGGAGCTTTGTAGAACATCACAGGTAATGACGTAAAATGTGCCGGCGACACGCTCCCACGGCGTTTCGGACCTTTCAGATGGACACTTTCTGTTCGATTGGTGCAAATGTGACAATCCATAAGTGAGACTCATTACCTGCCGAGCGTTCAGAGAGTAGCAAAGAGTATTGAGCTGAAGCTACGCTCACGTAACGCTCACACAACAAGCCATTACTGATCAATACCCAGCACACACTCAGTTCATCAAGCTGCTCACACACTCGTAGGCGTCTTGCTGACTGGATCTCGCTTTGACGGCTATTCCTCCATCTTTGGTGCTGTAGAACCCTCACTAGGGGTGGCTGATTTGCAAAAATATATTTCATAAAGTGAGGAGCATCACTGAAGCTACAGTGCAGGAAGAGCTTTACCCAAACATTAAAAGCCACATTAAGAGAAATAAAATCAAATTAAAATATAAAAAAAACCCAAAGCCACTTCACCAATCACACGGAGAGTACAGCAGGGGCAGCCTTATCCAGCACCCAGCAATGAGTGGGTGCCTCAAAGGTACTTCATGTCTACCTGTTGGTACTAGCCCCAGAACTAGTCTAGACCTGCTCTCGTGTGAGAGTATGAGGAGATGAGCTATTCTTGGAGGAGATGAGTCTTCAAGAGCTTCTTGAAGGCACAGAGGGATGTCCTTTCCTGATGGTATTCATTCTGCCATCGGGGAACCAAGAATAAGAACATTCTGGAGTGAGATCTTCTTGTGTAAAGGGATGGCAAAGCCAAACAACATTCCTTAGAAGAACGAAATGAATGAGGAGGCGTATAAACCTGATGATGGAGCTTAAATAGCTAGGAGCAGATCCAGGAGTCACTCCGTAGATCAGGGTTATTGATCTGATTTTGATATGAGCAGCTTACCGAGCTATGAAGAGATATTAATGGTTTTTTCATACCCTGCTCCCCAAACTCCTGCCAACATCTCCAGGTAGTTTGATGTGGTAGAATGTTGATGAGATGCTTTCTCTCAAAAATATTTTCATGATCACCTTCACTCATGCCAGTAACTGTTTGCTTTATTTTCAACAAATATGGATTGACATGAAACACAAAGCACCGAGTCAACCATTAGCACAAGAACACTTTCATGAACAGAACTATTGAGAAGAAAATTAATTAACCCAGAACAACAAACCTCCTCTGAAGGCTGAGAAGCTCAGCACTGTTTATTTCAGTTTTTCCTGCTCCGACACAACAACATTTGAATATTCTTCCTGAGTTGAAGCAGGTCTGCCAAAGCAGGGAAACCTGTCTGTTGCAGAACTTCGGTCCTCCAGGATCAAAGCTGGAAGAAACTGGGCTGAAACTCTGCACCTGGACAACGAAAGCAATCGCCTTCCAAGTGTGTGTGTGTGGAGACGCCTGGGGCAAGTTGGATAACCTCAACATCACTGTTCATGAACAGTAATTATGCTAATGATTAAGAAAATTAACGGGGTTCCTGTAGCGGGTTAATGAAGGGGTGATGAAGGCGAGGAGGAAGGTCATCCAAGTGAACTGCAATAACACAGGGCGGCTCTGGGCCCAGAGAAACACAAATTAAAAAGAAGAATCAATTCAAAGCAGCATGTAGAGAGAGAGAGAGAGAGAGAGAGACAGAGAGAGAGAGAGAGAGAGAGAGAGAGAGAGAGAGAGAGAGTCACTGTTAGAGTCCAGCCGTCAGCAGTGTGTGAGAGAGAGATAGATAAACAGAGAAAGACAGAGATACAGACAGAAAAAGAGTGAGACAGAGAGAGAGACTGATAGAAACAGAGAGGGGGCAGATAGAGAAAGAGAGGGAGAGAGAGAAGCAGATAGGCAGACATACAGACAGAAAGAGAGAGGGACAGACAGATAGAAAAAAGTGAATGAAAGTGAGACAGAGAGAAAGACGGGGGGGGGGGGGGAGAGAGAGGTATATAGACAGATACAGAGAGAGAGAGAGAGAGAGAGAGAGATAGAATGGTAAACTTCTCAAGCATCTGGCAGGTTGTTTATCTCTTATAATCTCTTTATGTCTTCATCTGAAACAGGTCTGCGTCCATTCACCGGTACCGGGAATCACCCTCACACTGTTTCTATACGGCATAGCATTTCATCCTGAACCGCTCCGACTGTTCCTTTTACATCTTAACCGTTACATCATGTAAAAAAATGCCATTCTCCATTAAGGATGAAAAAGAAATGTTAGGCACAGTATCAAGTGAGATAATTCAGCAAAGATACATTTCTGCACTGCTTTATTCTTCCTCCCTTTGAAACGGACGCCGAGGTGTATGATCATCGCGCGATCCTCTTTTCAGCACCAGAGATTAACATCTCACAGCAGCGGAAACAGCGTTTTAAAGGGCTCTAATTCATTCAGAGCAGCGAGGAGGTTTACCTTGTAGGTGCAGAGCGTAGGCCTACTCTGGGTAAGAGTTCAGAGGGCAGATAAAGATCAAGAGAGAGAGATTAAGAGGGTGAAAGAGAGAAATTTAGCCGCAAATCTTCTTCAATGCGCCTGAAAAAGAGAAGTGCTTTATGAAAGGCGGGCGGCTTGAGCTGGGCTGAGGCAGCAGCAGGGGACTATATAGCTGTCTCTCCATGTTTTTCCCACAAAGATGCCCAGTCTTTTGGCCCGGGGCAGAGAGAACAAGGTGAGCTGGAGCTGACCCGGGTCGCTGTCCACACAGCCATGCACTGCTGAGTTTGATGGCCTGTGGAGTCCAGCGAACTTTGCTACTCACACCAGGACCTTCCTCGTCCAGTACATCCTTGCCTTGGGCTAAACAGAGGCTGCAGGCATGGGAGAGGTGGGAAAGAGGGAGGGAGAGAGAGTGTGTGTGAGTCCTGGTGATGAGCCCAGGACACAATGAATATGGAAAGTTTTCAGACTCTGAAATGATTTGTGTTATGTTAGGTTTCTGGTCTTCAAAAATTTTCTTCTGGAATCAGGTCTGGACTTTAAGACAGTCCACCTGAAGCTGCTTCAGGTATCTGCTTCTCTGTATCCTGAAGAGGAACATCCCCACAGGGTGATGCTGCCTTCACCATGTATGACTGCAGGGATGGTGAAGATAAGTGCCTTCTCCACACACTGCAACTGAATCAAAAGAGTTGAATCTTTGTTTCATCTGAGCAGATGATTCTGATTCTCATTGTCTGAATACTTATGTAAATGTAATACATAATTGCATCATAATTGCTGAGTATTGTATGTAGATTGATGAGGATTTATTTTACTGAAATCTAAAATATTGGGTGAATGTGGGTCTAAAAACGGTGTATTTGGTATTACAGCTGATCTCACTACCGTCCTGTAAACCTTTCCTTTCACTCTTGGTGGTACTTGTCTGACCACTCCACTGTCCTACTCATGTATTCTCTCTTTGTCCTACTCACTTTTTTCCTCTCCTCTCTAGAGCACATCTCCATCTCACCAGGTTCTCCTTAAGCTGCTCCCTGCTCTCGCTGCAGATCACAGTAACATCAGGAAACTCCTGATGAGGTTAGACTCCTGTCTAACCTCATCCGTCAACCTGTCCATTAATATTGCAAACAAAAATGGGCTCAGCACTGATTCTTGATGTAATCCCACCTCCAATTTTAATGCATCTGTCACTCCCACTGCAGATCTCACCACTGTCAAACTGCCCTCATTCATATCCAGTACTACTCTCACATACTTCTCAGTAACACCTGACTTACTCACACAAAACCACAACTCCTCTCTAGGCACCCTGCTGGCATATGCTTTCTCTAAGTCCACAAAGGCACAATGCAACTTCTGACCTTCTCTGTAGTTCTCCATCAACACCTTCAGAGAGAACATTGCATCTGTGGTGCTCTTTCTTGGCATGAAACCATACTGCTGTTCAGGGATCATCACCTCTTTTGAAAAAGCTTCAAATTCCAAAATTGATACCAGGAATTGTTCGAACATGCAGTATGCACCATATGGTGGAAGGAACAAAGCTTCATGAAAAAGACAAACCAGAATGAAGGAATTATGCAGCACAAGGACGTGTTTTATTTCCTTCCGTACAACAATATCTGGCTCCAGTAATAATCTTTTCAGCCATGCCAGGACTCAGAAAAGACATTGTACTCAAGGAAAGGATAGAATACAAGTACTTGTCAATATTTATCCTAATTTTTGTATAACAAACATCACCTTGCATGTAGTTTTGGGCTTGTAAAATATAACACACTGCTAAACTCTGGGTCTGGGATCCAAAGAAAATCTGAAAAAGTCAGATAATGAACAGAACACTCGGTCTGCAAGTCAAGAGCTTTCTGTTCATCAGAAGCAAACCAAAGGCTTGGCCATTTCCTTCCATTTTTTTATTCCCTCATACAAGTCTCAGGTAAAAGGAGGCACCGGTAAGTTGTTGATGGAGGAAGCGAGTGGGAGAGACAGAGTAAGAGAGGCAGAGTGGAAGGAATATAAAAGCACAGCCGAGAGAAAGCAAATGAGCTAGAAGGTCTCTGAAAGAGACAGTGATGGCAAGTGCAGATGAAGAGCAGAGTAATGAGAGAGAAAGACGGGTATATACACACAAAGAGCTTTGAATTAACCACCAACACTGTCATTTGCTTTTAGGCGTTAAGACACACAGTCGATGCACCACGCTTCCAAATGCCCAGCTCAGTTAAGTCCCCTCCTAACGTTCGATTCCCAGATGAGTAGTCTGCCCTGAGGTTCCCTTGAGCAAGGCACCGTCCCCATCACTGCTCCCGGGGTGCTGGATATGGCTCCCCATTGCTGCACGGTGTGTGGGGGATAAATACAGAGAATGCATTTCGCTACTGTGTGCTCACAATGATATGTAGTCACTTTCACTTTACTTTCGAGATGTAGATGCTCCTTTCGATTTTTGGACAAATTTGTTGCCAAAGTGAATATCTAGTCAAATGCTCTAGGTGTTCAGTGTAATTAATTATCATTTGTAGCAATTTCTTCATCCTTACACACTCTCTTCTTTGTCCACCATTGAACATGAGCGTTCCTAAGCTAATAGGCCTAGAAAACACTGAAATGCTAATACATCAGCTTGACAGTTGCAGATGTAACCACACAAACCAACAGCTCCTGCACCATTTCCCTTCAGCAGGTGCTGTTCCAGTAGATCCAGGTGGAGGCTCTGAGCTCTAGCAGCTGAAAGCTCATTTGTAGTGTCGGAGCGTGCTCATATTTCATCAAGCCAGCAAGCCAGACTAAACCATTAATACTGACTGCTTTCACTCTTTCGCTTCTGGCTTTCTTTTTTATTTCCAATCCTGAGAAAGTTCTAAATTATACAGCTGCAATCTCAAACCCTAACAGACAAACAGATTATAGCTCAGATGCAGCATTGTTTTAGTGGGGTTAATAGAACTGAGCTTGATGCTTCTACCCTTCCCAACCCCACACTGACGCAGCGGTGGCCCAGTCATGTCGTCAAGTCAGTTTTACGTATAAAGCACTCGTGTGCAACTTTTGTCACGAAGCCACTTTACAGGATCCGGGTTCGAGCCCCAAGTGAACAAACTGAAGGCGAAAGACGCGAAACTCCCTAAAACTGGAGGAGAATACCTCGAGAGGGACAAAGACTCAAAATGGGAACCCATCCTCCTCTGGTCGATAATTAATTGCAATTCCTAAGTTAAAAGATTTCAGTAATGAGTTCCAGTAAAGTATGAGTTCCTATAAAGAGTCTGTAATTGAAAGTTGAATTAGCTAATAGTGGTAGTTCTGTTGAGTCAGTGGAGCTTCTGTTAGTCAAAACAGTTGGGAACCAGGATCAGAAGGTCATGGATTCCAATCCTGGACCAGTTGGTTGCATCTAAGGTACCTTCCTCATCACTGCTTCCGGGTGCTGGATACGGATGCCCACTGCTTCACAGTGTGTGTGGGTTAAATACAGAACATGCATTTCATCGTGCCGTGTCCGACAATGACGGATTATCACTTTCGATTTATTTTCACCGCACGCCCAAATCAACACGTTCTCACCTAAAACAGTAACGTCCACTCAGACGAGTCAAGCTTTGTTACATTTTTATTCGACAGGGGCTGTTTTGTTGCACTGCTGGAGCAGACAGAGGTGCTGTGACAGGCCCCTGACCCAGCCTGAGGGGGTCAGCGCCCCAACGAGATGTAGCCGGCGTGAAACAACATAGCAGCCCTCCAGAGCAACTCTCACACACACCAAAGTACCGTACACGCTCCCGGAGACAAGCTTTCTTTACAATCTTTACAAATAACCACACTGTGGACAAAGGTAAGACGGTTATGTTTTTACTTTTCTTATCGATGATATAATACAGTCTCGGCTGTTCACTCTCAATATTAAAAAAGAGCTGTTTTTCTGATTGGACCCCTGTACAAATTTCACATTTAAACCAGAAATAGCTAAAATAAAAGCATCTTACTGATCAATCCTAATTCTAGCTTGCATCACTAATAACGCCATATGACATCAGAGTGTAGGAGGAGATTTTCCTGTTTGAAGATGAGGAAACTGCCCTTCTGGTGGCATTTAAAAAGTGCAACTGCGTTGGGGTGAATTGTTTTGTGGGAAGTTCCTTTTGGATAATGTTATTGCTCGGGAGCTCAATATTTTATTGCAGCTGGATATTAAGATTTAGAGTTTTTTGGCCAAGTATAATAACACACAAGGTTCCAGCCATTGGTGTCTCTCTGGTATAATATATAATATATGGCTTGTTGATATTATAAACGAAGGAATAGATATTTCTAAGTTTGCTGGTGAAAAAATACCATCAAACTATCTAATCGTCATCATATTGATGATTCAATGAAAGAAATGGGAGAAAATGTTTTAGTGCTCCACACAGTGTCTAAAGACACAAGGTTCTAGATAAAGGGGTTCCAACCACTCAGCTTTCAGCATCAGCAGCAAACTTATCATCTGATCATCTGGAATCATCTGCTCCTGTATCTTCTCTGCTTCATGTCTTAAGTTAGACGCTTTGTTCTGCTTGAAGGTTCAGACGTAGATCACTGTGTGGATTAACCAACACAGAACTATCAAACTGCTCAGGTACAGAGACTGGACTGAACATGAGAGACAACAACACTGTCCTTCAGGAAGATCTGGAGAACTGCTCAGGTACAGAGACTGGACTGAACATGAGAGACAACAACACTGTCCTTCAGGAAGATCTGGAGAACCGCTCAGGTACAGAGACTGGACTGAACATGAGAGACAACAACACTGGCCTTGGAGAGAATGAAATACTGAAACATCGGAATGTAAAGGAGGTATAAGACTCAAAAATAAAAGACTAATGCTGCCTTTTAAGAACATATTTAAAAGCCAGAATGCTCTTTTCCTAACATCCATTCTTCAGTTCGAAGGTCGTTCATATGTTCATCCATTTTTTTGGAACTTTAGTACATTTTTCCTTTTTTGGCATAAAAATTCCTTTTGTCTTCTGACATATTTGAGAATTCATGAGGCACAGACACCCCCACCATAAAAGATGAACAAGTCAAGAAAAAAATCTATTCATTTCACCACGCCTGTGTGGTTGCGTGACCTGTTGAAAGACCCTACGAAAGACTGGCATGTCAATGGGGTCTGCTTTACTCATATGGTACTAAATAATCCATCCGTCCTGCCTCTCTCTTCTCATCCCTCTCTGCCTGTAAGCTAAAACACAGCTGTGAGAATTTGACCATCACATCAAAACAGCCTCTGCAAATAACCAGACTGGTAGGAATAATTCAGTTCTCGGGTGTGCAGAAACCTGGCCTGTTCAAAAAAAAGTTTTGCAAAAAAGTGAACAATTTTCTCACGTCCGGTGTAGTCAGGCAACCATGTTTGCCTCCCACCATTTAGTACGGCTAATCATTACACGGGACAGCTCTTAGACTCATTAATATTTAACAATTATCTAGTGCTGTAGTCTAGCCTGGATACACTGTGTCCAGCTAATTAAGTGATGTGAAAAGACACCTGACAACTAAAGCACACAGCGTGACACAAAGAAGCACTTCCTCTTTAATTCACCCATCTATTCAAGTGAAACGGGGCAGCCCTAGATCCAGCGCCCGGGGAGCAGTGATGGTACCATGCTCTTGGGTACCTCAAGATGTCCTGCTGGTCTAGGACTCTGGGACCTAGTCCCTAACCATTAGACAGTGCCCCGAGAACATATTTTGCCAGTGGTGGGTCTTGGCACCTCCTGGCCTGGGACCTAACTCTCCGACCTTTCGATCATGGGGTCAATGGGGTCAAGTCAAGTCAGTTTGATTTATATAGCACTGTTTACAACTGTTGACACAACGGAGCTTCAATGTCAGGCTCGATACTGAGTAAGCCAAGATTGATGGAGAACTGTTCCTCAACATTAAAAAACAAGAAATAAAGAAAATATAAAGAAATGAGGGGCTTAAGACTTTTGCTCAGTGTTGTTTAATAGAAAGTTAGTAAGTGAGCCTTTAAGCTTTCCATGTTTTAGTAAAAAACATCATTCCCACCACATATAGGTCAACCAGACGTCCCCATATTCTAGACAGTCCCTGTTTTTGGTGGCTTGTCCTTGGCTGGAGCTGTTCCCAGACATGCCTGAGATTTTAATTAAATCATTGAGTAGCAGAGCAGATGGGCAGATTTTACGCATTGGTCAAAAGATGGAGATGTTTGATATTTCAGCTTCATATCAGTTTTCTTCTACTAATTACCACTGCACTGCCTAGTTTTGTGATAACTGCTGTTTGAAACTAGAGGAGAATCTGGCAAGTGTCCCACAACATCACCAAAAATGTCTTTTCAAACCAGGAGGGAATCCAGCGTATGGGAATCATACTACCAGGTGATAGCTGATGACCTACAATCTGGGATGTTGCTACCATTTGATCTCCAAATATCATTTGTAATCAAACGAATTCCCAGTTTTATCAGTCTGCCTTCAACATTCTTCATTACCCAATTACATGAAGACAAAACTGTCTCCCTTCTTTTTCTCCTTCTTCCTCTTTCAGCTGCTCCCATGCATCTTCCCCCTTCAAACCGACCACCTGCATGTCCTCTCTCACCACGTACACAAACCTCCTCTTTGGTCTTCCTCTTCTCCTCTTCCTGGCAGCTCCATCTTCAACATCCTCCGCCTGATATAATCCTCGTCTCTCCTCTGGACACGTCCAAACCAATGCAACCTTGCTTCTCTAACTTTGTCTCCAAAACATCTAACCTGAGCTGTCCCTCTAATATACTCATTTGTAATCCTGTCCATCTTCGTCACACCCAACGAACATCTCAACATCTTTAACTCTGACACCTCCAGCTCCGCCTCCTGGCTTTTCATCAGTGCCACCGTCTCCAACCCATACAACATAGCTGGTCTCACTACTGGAGTAAACATGTAAACATATTTTGATGCTGAACTGATGAACAGGTCCCTGTGTTCATTCCACAAATCTCAAATTACTCCAGCCATGTTCTCCGATCTGCAACCTTCCAACCTGCTGTCTGTCCCTAAATTCAGACAGTGCACTATGCTCTCCATGGCTTTCAAGATTTCAGCCCCCAAGCTACAGAACTCGTCCACAGAAACTTCAAGAAGTTACCACTTTCCCCACATTCAGAACTAAATTAAAGACCTGCTAATGCCATATCCAGGCACTCTGGGAACAGTGATGGGTCCAGCTCCTTTACCACCAGGCCATGGCTGCTCCACGGACCTTCGGTGTTGATGGCATTCTTGATTCATCTGAACAGTGACTACCAAATCTGAATAGTCAATATGACTGACTGGAACCTGCTTATTTTCAGTACGTCTACAAGTGTTTTCACCAAACTCCTTTATTTGTGGATTACTTTCGAAGGAACAGGAAGTGTAAATCTGACTGCCTGCTGAACGACTCCTGCAACAGTTGGTTTGTGGATTGAGATTCATAAAACCTCATGAAGGAGCAGACCGCTGGACGCAGCAGAGCTTTTCCGACGCTTTTTTCGTCAGGGCTTCGCTTCATATTCCGAATACATTTGCAAAAAAACGCTGAAGGTCACGGCACACTGCACTAAATCATGCTTCGGGGGGAAAAAAAGTTGACTGAGTGTGGATGATTGAGAGACTGCTTCGAGAGAGTTTAGAGAGCCAGAGAGAGATAAAAACAGCAGAGATAGTGAAAGAGAAAGAAACAAAGCAAGACCAACTTCATTTCAAAGCAAACAGCAGCGGCACTGCTCGCCCGATTGCTATTCACACCGGACCGTCCTCGCAGCACCTCCCACAACATTAAGAATTGAAAAGTCTCTTTGCCGTTGTTGTTATCTATCAGCCTTCATTCCATGCCGCATGCTTTTCATGCCCACCCCGAGAAATAAATTGCCACCATGGAAACAATACATACCGGGAGACACGCTCTGCTACAGCTGGGAAATGGAAAGGGGGAAGAAGAAAGCTTGGGAAGTGGGCTGTTCAAGGCAATAAATGCATTGGCCAGTGGCCTCTCTTGATGTTTTCCTGCATTAATTCATAACGTCGAGAGGCTCCCGGTGCCCCTGCACATGCATCCTGAGCGAGGAACTGCGGCGTATGACGATGCACCGTGACGACCTTGAAACTCTGCTGCATTTCATTGCGCCGCTGCTTTAGATGAGTTTATACACACATAATAAGACCTTGTTCTGCCATAAGAGTGAAGTGAAAGTGACTATTTGTCATTGTGAAACACCACGAAATGCAACCTCTGCTTTAAAACCACATACCGTGCAGCAGTAGGCATACCCGGGGAGCAGTGATGGGCACAGGACCTTGCTCATTTACAGCATTTAGCAGATTTGCTTTTACAGCAGATGCGCTTATCCAGAGTGATTTAAAGTTCCTGATCCTGACAGCCCCCCATGGAGCACCTTAGGGTTAAGGGTCTTCCTCAGGAACCCAATGGTTGATGTGCTGGTGGTGGGATTCGAACCTGCAACCTCTTGGTCCATAAGTGAGTATCTATCTGCCACTAGACCACCAACACCCAAGGGTACCTCAGGCTCAAGGGTGGCTCATGGCGGCCTAATGGTCTGCGATTCGAACCCACAAGGTCAGTGGGGCCTAGGTCAGTGCTGCTCCTAAGAACCAGTGGTCCATATGTGGATCGAACCCGTGAACTTACTCTTATTAGCACCACGCTCTAACCAGCTGAGCTAACCGGCCGACAGGCTTTAATATATGTAGCCATGTTGGACCTCACAATGGCACGCTGAGCTTTTCTGATGTTTTATGGAACATCTACGAAGACTAGATGGACAGGATTAGCTTTGAAATCTCATCTTTGATCATCTGGCGGTTTACGCACTTTCATGGCATTGGTGATTTTATCCCTATAAGATAATACACATCTTTGTACCGTGTGTTGCAGCTTGGAATGACTGTTGAGAGCAGCAGGAGAGAAAGTTCGACACAGAATTCACACGGAAAAAAACGAACCGGGTGATGAAATCTCTGTTTCTTTAAGATTCCTCAGATTCTTTATTGCTTTACTTTTTGTACTGGGGTTTTAGAGCTATAACAAGAAGAGACCCGTGTTCAGAATAATAAAATGTGTAGAAATATGTCCACAAATCCTACATACAGCCAAGATTTGGTGTCAAATTTAGTTTGTTTTTTAGGTAAAATTAAGCCTTTAATGTCAATTTAAAATGTCAATCAAAAAATAAAAAATAAAAGTAAAATACGAATAAGGTGATGAAATCCCTATTTCTCTAAAATTCCTCTGCTATATACCCATAAACCCCGTAAACCCCATAAACCCTATATACACTATTTTTCTGAACTGAACCTTTTAAAGCAATGTCTGATTAACTGAAAGTGAAAGTGACCATTCTTGTCATCTTGCAAGCACAGCACACAGTGAACCACAACAAAACTACACCTCTGCTTTTTTCCCTACACACACCGTGCAGCAGGGGGCAGATATTGAAAGTGCCCAGGGAGTAGTGATGGGACAGTACCTTGCTCAAGGGTACCTCAGGGCAACCTACCAGTCTGGGATTCAAATCCAAGACCTCCTGATCCTGGGCCAACGCCCTAACCATGCTTTATAAACAGTGTTTTTCTCCTACACAATACAAATAAATGTTAATGAAATAAAGTTAAAGTCTTCATTTTTTTAAAAGTTAAAATTAGGAATTGCATAAATATATATATTAAGTTAATAAGGAAGAAATGAAGACCGAAGACATAAGTGAACTATATATATATATATATATATATATATATATATATTTATGAACTACTAAAAGCAAAGGTGTACATCATTTTCCCATTTTCAGATATGTATTATCCCATGTATTTTGCTGCGTTCTCCTTATCTGCTTTGAGAATTTTGTTTATTATAAACTCCAGTTTCACCAGGATTGGATTGCATTATTTTGGTCAGATTCTAGATTGCTGAATACACAAACTTGATTTGAGAATCTGTCTATGCAGTGTTTACATGTACATAATAAAAAGGGTTTATTTAGCCTTTTCTTTTGAGTTTTATAGAATGTGTACATGTTTATTGAATTTCATTACACTTAAAATATAAAAAGAATAATTATCATTGATTATAATTTAATTCATCTTTCCAAAACTGTTCCTAGTGCATCAGTGAACTTTTGCACCAGTTATGCCGGATGACCAGCTTGTCAGTAGATCTGGTTTCAGTGTTTGCTGGCCAGCAGTCACTGAAGGCAGAATGCAGCAAGGGTGGACTCTATGAGGTGTTGAGCCATGGGCTGAGGGAATTGTCCTCCATTAATAATTGAGGAGCTCTTGCCACTTTGGCTGTTTACTGGAGCTGAACATGCTCCCCTGAAGAGCAGAGCACACAGGCGCTGAGAGGATCACCCTGTTTCTCACACACACTCACACACTGGGGAGAGGGAGGTAACTGTGTCACTCTATGGGTCAACTGGAGCCATGTGTTCTGTGTTTCTCACACTCGTAACCATTTCTAAACCATTCTCTGCAGTTTTTATAAATTTAGTTTTAGCCTTTTTCCTCAATAATTCACGCAAAACACTAATATATGAATGATGATTTCGTGTTACTGGTAATACTGCATGATTTCCAGT
>CM029377.1:2343876-2361376 GCA_017165825.1 Hepsetus odoe
TCCTTCAGGAAGATCTGGAGAACTGCTCCTCAACAAGACGTTAAAATACAAGAAAGTCTGGAGGCAAAATGTGAAGAAATGATCGGTGGCTGAAACTTTAGCAGAGTACAGAGCATCCTCACAAGAGGATCTTAGAGTTCACCTACATTAGACAGTGACTGCGTTGGTGTGAAAGTATATCTGAATCAAGTAAATGCAGTTCTTCACTTGTTTTAGTGAAGGACACGGTCGGGTGGGTCGACGGCCTGTGGAGCGGACAGACAGCTGGGCATTTTTAGACTTCATTACCTGAAGAAGAGGCAGGCGGGGTGGTCTGAACGCTCCACCTCCTCTGTCTCTGTAACCAGCCCCAGATTGCTCTGTGNATGAGAGACAACAACACTGTCCTTCAGGAAGATCTGGAGAACTGCTCCTCAACAAGACGTTAAAATACAAGAAAGTCGAGGCAAAATGTGAAGAAATGATCGGTGGCTGAAACTTTAGCACAGTACAGAGCATCCTCACAAGAGGATCTTAGAGTTCACCTACATTAGACAGTGACTGCGTTGGTGTGAAAGTATATCTGAATCAAGTAAATGCGGTTCTTCACTTGTTTTAGTGAAGGACACGGTCAGGTGGGTCGACGGCCTGTGGAGCGGACAGACAGCTGGGCATTTTTAGACTTCATTACCTGAAGAAGAGGCAGGCGGGGTGGTCTGAACGCTCCACCTCCTCTGTCTCTGTAACCAGCCCCAGATTGCTCTGTGGCTCACAGCCAGAGGAATATTGGATTACGCTCGGTTCCCAGACGGTCCTGTTCTCCGTCTCCTCTCTTGGAGAGAAGGCATCAGAGCAAAGGGCCTTGGGCAGATCAGAGAACACGACGGCGACAAACACATTATTTTTCCCAGAGCTGCCACTCTGCAAACCCCCAACACACACACACACACACACACACAGTTTCCTTTGATCTGATCCAGGGAGGTGGTGGCTGCAGTGGCAAAAAAAAAAAAGCCAGCGCCGAAGTGCGGGACCCTGCCAAGTGTGCAACTCTTTAAAATGGAAATTGCCCTGAACAGTGACAGTCCAGCCAACTAGACCGGTTTCCTGCTGCTGCCCTGAATGAAACTAACCACATTAGAGGCCGCAGAGCGCCGAGTGTTTGCAGTGTCTTTGCGGTCCCCCGATCGTGGACTGGACGCTGTTTTAGCAGGTTATGTGTTTATATCAGCCTCCAAATTCTGGAGAAACCGCTTCCTAAATATGAACGGCAGCACTGCTTGCAGCTGCCCTGAAGAAAAGCGCTGCACTGATGTGATGTGCAGCTGCTTCAATGAACAAGACTGGCTTAAAATCTAATCCCCACCCACTCCCACTGACTCCAGATCAGCCGAGACAAATTTGGTGTCGAACTTGGATCTACCAGGATGATGGGAGAGGGATAGAGAGTGACCAGAGCTGCAGAACGCTGCTGCAGATCAGCTCTATCTGGTTCTGCAAGACGTATCTCCACCTCCTTCCAGAGCTGCTCTGTTACACAATCATCTTGTTGAATCTCCATAGAAAGCCATTGTCAATAGAATGGGATGTCCTGGAAAAGCCAAAATCCCCACAGTACTGGGCTGTAGAAGAGTAGAGCTGCTTTCTCTGGAAGGATGGAGCTCCATCTAGAACCCCTGGGATGAGTTTTGTTTGTAAGAGTGTCTGCTTGTTCTGAAGGCTTAGTGAAGATGAACATGCGGTAGGACCACAGAGTTCTCCTAGGGATAGGCCAACCGTGGACCGAGAATTCAGAAGTGAAAGTGAAGTGAAAGTGACTATTTGCCAACATGCACATCACCCAAACCACAACGAAATGTATCCTCTGCTTTTAACGCACACACAAGGGGAACCAGCACCCAGGGAGCCGCCATGGGGACGGTACCTTGCTCAAGAATATCTCAAGGATAATTGAAATGTTTAGGGGGCTAAAATTAAAATGTTGGTACATTTTGTGGTTTTGTATTTATGTGTTCTTGCAAAATGTGCAGAAAGATTATTCAGGTCATGTAATTCACTGCTGAAAACCTGACTTTAGAAGCACCTCAAAACTTGTTTACTGAAATAACTAAAGCAACCTCCGATCCTCGGACCTGAGAGTGGTTGTGAAATGAATCTTACATAATAACTAAAAGTTTAAAAGGTGAATGTAGGGATTAACAGTATGATATGATTGCCAAGCAATGGTTTTTATCATTAATCTGGCCTGTGTGTGTGTGTGTGTGGAGGATGTGAGCACTAGCTTTCCCTTCAGAAACAGCTCATATCACAAATGACTCGCTGTGCTTGGCCAAGATGACGGGTAATCGCGGGCTTTGGCACGGCAGCATGAGTTCACACACACACACACACACACACACACCGCAGGCGAGAGTAGGGGAACAACTGCTGCATCTCAATCAGCCTCCCTAAGCCTCCTCCGTAACATACTGTTAGACTGCCAGCAGACGGGTGTGACGGCTCACTTGTGTGCTGTTTTTTTTTTTTTTTTTTTTGGGGGGGGGGGGGGTTGTGTTATGAGAGGGATGAAGCTGGAGGAGTAGGAGAGAAAGTAAGAGGTTACATAGATAGATAGATAGACAGACAGACAGAGACAGACAGACAGACAGCTAGATAGATAGACAGAGACCTCTGAAAAAAGGGGGAAAAAGAGTGTTTTTTGTTAGCGACATGTTCACTTTAATAAGATACAAGGTTTGGTTATGCCAGTAAAGATGTTGAAATTCTGGGAGCAGCTCTGTCTGTTCATTAACATTTGACCATGTTAGAGAGAAAGTGAGGGATAAAGAGGGAGAGAGGGAGGAAATAAGACAGAAATAGAGATAGTGAAGGAAAGTTTCTCTTCTCTTCCCCTGTGTATGAGAGAGAGAGAGAGAGAGAGAGAGAGAAAGTGGGACAGAATGAGAGAGAGAGAGCATACAATACAGAACAAACAACAAAGGATGGTAAAGAGAGAGAGAGAGAGTGTTCTGAAGCCTGAGCTCTGTCTGATGTAACACACTGTGGGGTGTGAACAGTATTTTTGTAAAACAGCTGAAAGTGTCAGCGAGGGTCTCACAGGGTAGGAGAAGTTTAAGGGCTCTACTTTAATGCAGCATATTTCTGGCTCCTCTTCTCCACCGTAGCTCTACCCCTCCTTTTCATTCATTCATATCAAGGGATGGGGTGTCCCACTTCTACCTGAGACGGAGGAGTGAAGCGTCAGGGCTGCAATGGTTCCAAACAGAGGGAGCAGAGCCTCGATGCAAGTTCCAGTTAAATGTTTCAGTATAGGGTGGTGGTGGTCTAGTGGTAGGACACTTACCTGTGGACCAAGAGCTTGCAGGTTGGAATCCTACCTCCAGCACTACCACCATTGGGTTCCTAAGCAAGACCCTCAACCCTGAGTGTCTCCAGGGGGGCTGTCCCTGTAGTTAGGAGCTGGAAGTCACTCTGGATAAGAGGGTCTGCCAAATGCCGAATATGTGTTGCTCTTCATAATGAGCATCAAAGTACTTTTAGTGCAGAAGTTTATGCTCGAAAGCTAATCTCAGCAGTGAGCTGCAATGACTGCACCCCAGGGAGCAGTGATGGGGACGGTACCTTGCTGAAGAGCACCTCAGGGCAACCTACTACTCCAGGACCAGAACCAATGACCCTCGGTAGTACCACTAGTCCACCTGATTTATTGCAGATTTGTGCTTTAAATCCTGCATTTGGATCAATTTCATGTTGTATCCAGCTGTGGAGGCATCTGGAGCCCTACAGAGCATCACTGGTGTCCTGATCACAAAGCAGCTGTTTATTATTTACCTTGGTTTACACTAAAGGTGTAAACAAAGGAGAGAGTAAGCTCAGGGATAAAAGGTGTCTTTAAAAAGTCAAGCCTTGAGCCTCTTGTTTCTTTTCCTTCCAAAGATCCAGATGTTTAATGTGTTGTTGAGGAGCAGATCTCCAGGCTTCCTGAAGGACAATGTTATTGTCTCTCATTTGCAGTACAGTCCCTGAACCCGAGCAGAGACAGAAGCAGTGTGGGATCATCTCCACAGAGAACAGAAACAAAGAGACAAAGTCCAAAGAAGAGTTTTGGAAGCCTGCAGAGCTGTTCCTGAAGACGTCTTAGACGAGGTTTCTCGTTGTTTCTCTAAGAGAGTTCAGGCTGTGCTGAAGAATAATGGTGGTCAGACCCAATATTGTCTTTAAAGCTGGTTAGAATTAAACTCTCTTTGTGTTTAGACTGGAATTACAGACACGATAATCGCTGATTCTGTCGTCTCACCTTCCTAGGAATGAAGATCATTTCCTTAAAATCTCTTCACAGAACCTTTCGATTTAGTTTAGGCTCTTAAAATTCTCTAAATGATATCATTTATCAAACTAAGCAGCAATATGATCAAACAGAACTTCAATTAAAAGTGTGGAAGTCAATTAATTCATTTAACCGAACTTCATAAATCCATGAACGGTTCTTAAAACACCTGGTTCTTCTACAGCGTCGTGCAGAGAACCCTTCCAAGCAGCTCTATTAAGTGTGTTATTGATATTAAACTATAAAAACGATGAAACCTTGTTTCTGACGTAATAAACATCACGAGTAAAGCCCATATTTTCAGTTAAACCACGTTTGATGGTTTGGTTTTGTTGGGTCGGGGTTACTCCACCGTCTAAGGGTTAAAAGTCCAGCAGGCCCTCTCCGTCTCTTTATTTGATCTCCACTTCCGTCCCCGGACAGCGGTGCCCAAATATAGAGCATCTTAAATCCCCCAGCCTGGTTATTTGGCCATAATTGAGGGTTTATTGATTTCAGGCTGTCGTTCATGGCTGAGGTGACCTTTTGTCTGAGAGTAATTGCTCTATTAGAGGCTTTATGGTGCTCGTGCTGAGGGCCCTCCGACCGTTATCTTCCTGTAAGAATAACGGCCCGAGATGAGCCTGACCCCATGTATGATATATAGAGCGGGACTGAAACAGACCGGGCAAAAAAAGGAGCGATGCTTTAGAGAAAGAGAGAAACAGAGTGAAGGAATAAGAGACGGAGATGAACCCGTATCGCACTTTTCCTTGAATTTTTACGTTTTTGTTCTTTGAGGAAAGAGTCCTAAGTCATCTCTCCGTGACACTTTTCCAACCTGTCTTCAACCCTTAAACATATTAACGAGCCTTTTAAAGTGATTTGGGTAAATAAGCTCTTAGATGCGAGATAGTTCCAAGCAGAAACACTCTTTATAACCTCAGGGGCGGGGCTAAGCTTCTGAATGAGCCCATATATGGACATTTGTTTTAAAGGAGTGGCATCACAGTTAAGAAATAACATTAAAAGTCCATTTAAACAGACTGTATTGGAGGTACCGCACTAAAGAGGTCTAACTGAGCTGGGACTGAAGGCAAGGCGCACCCGGTCAGGGTTCTTCAGGAACGAACAACATTCATGAAGTTTATTCTGACATGCTGTGAAGTCATTTACTGAGAAGATGATGAAAAGAGGAATAAATACGCTCGGCCGCAACGGCCGTACGGCTCATCTGAACGGAGGAGGACGTGGTGTGGAATCTCATCTGATTATATTGTCTGCAAATCTTTACACTGAAGTCAATTAAACAACTAGAAAAGTCCGACTCGAGTCTGTCCATCCAGAACTCACAACGAATCGCGCAAATTTCAATTCAGTACATTTATGGACGGGTTTGGCAAGATTTGATATTTTTGCTGCATTTTTATTCAAAAACTGTGCAAGTAAATAGAGATCATGTCACAACAATAAATAAATAAATAAATAAATAATGTAGTGTGTCCACTTGGAACATCAACCCAACCTGTAGTGTGTTTAGAAAGTGAACGAGGGAGTGTATTGGGGGGGGATATAGAGTGAAAAGTGAAAATGACTATTCTTATAGTAACCACTAGATCACCACTAGCAAATGGAGAAATAGAGATTTTCACAATAAAAGAAAAGAAAGAAAGAGACAGATGAAGAGAGAGAGAGAGAGCAAGAACAAAGAGAGAGAAAGAGAGAAAAAGAAAGATAGAAAGAAAGAAAGATAAAAGAAAGAAAGAAAAAGAGAAAGAAAAAGAAAGAAAGAAAGTGAGCTCAGTAAGACTATGAATTTTCTCTCCATCCATCACACACCTTTACCTGCCAGGTCCACCTACGGTCATTAAAGTGAAAGTGACTATTCTTGTCATTGTGAACCACAACAAAATGTTACACACACACACACACACAGAAAATGCCCGTTGAGCAGTGCTTGCTCTAAAGAACCTACTGGTAAGGGATTAGAACCCACAATCTTCAGATCCAGGGACCAACTCCCTATCCATTAGGCCACCGCTGGTCTATACGGAGAACGTGGGGCTCGAACCCTCGACCCCGAGATTAAGAGTCTCATGCTCCACCGACTGAACTAGCCGGGCATGCGGTTGCGGTGGCCTAGTGTTTAGGGACGAGGCCACAGGGTCAGAAGGATATGGGTTCGAAAGCCAGACCAACAGGTTGCCCTGGTGTACCCTTGAGCAAGGTGCCGTCCCCATCACTGTTCTCTGGGTGCTGGATATGGCAGCCCATTGCTGCATGGGATGTGTTGGTTAAATACAGAGGATGTGTTTTGTTGGGTCTCACTGTGTGCTGTGTTCACAAATAATCACTTTCACTTCACATAAACTCTCCAGGCTGCTGAGGCAGGAGGAAGTGCTTCTGACTGAACTACTCTTCCTGACCTGACTGAATGATCGTCAGGACAGGACGTCCCAGAGCAGCAAATTAATTTGAAAAGTGAAAGTGACTATTGGTAGTGGAAACGCAGCACACAGTGAAATCATCTGTAATAAACCAACACGCACCGTGCAGCAGTGGACAGCCATATCCAGCGCCCAGGGTGCAGTGATGGGAACAGTACCTCACCGCAACCTACTTGAACTCACGGCCTTCCAATCCTGGAATCTAGTCCCGAAACACAAAAGTGAAAGTGACAACCCTTGTCATTGCGAGGTCACAGCACAGCAGACAGTGAACCACAATGAAATTGGACCTCTGCATTTAACCCATGCACACTCAAACACCGTGCAGCAGGGGGCAGCTATTGAAAGCGCCCGGGGAGCAGTGACGGGGACGGCACCTTGCTCAAGGGTACCTCAGGGTAACCTATTTGGAAGGGGTTTGAAACCCTGATCCTACGATCATGCGGCTAACGCCCCCCCCCCCCCAACAGAGATTTATCAAAGTACCTCCCCAGACAAAGCAGTTTGAGAGATGTCTTTAAAACCAGCAACTATGACCAGTAAGTGAAAGTGAAAGTGACTTGCATCTGTAAAAATGCCTGGATTAAGATGCAGGTGTGTTTTTTTTGGGAGGGAAGGGGGTATCGGGGGTCAGTGGGAGGCTTTTATCAGCGGCAGTCCGGAAAGTGGGTCCAGCTTCAATAATTAAACACACAGACAGGCCAACTCTAAACCCTTTCTCTGATCCAGCCTTTCAGTCCGCCCTAGCAGTAGCAGAACAAAAGCTTAGCGATCAGGAGAAGAAAATATATGTATTGACTGAAATATTACTGTGGGCGCTCACAGGAGGGGACTCTGAGTGGAGCAAAATGCATTATGCATTATTGAAGGGTGCATTATTGAAGAGTGTGTCGACATCAATGCTTTCTAAAAAACTAGAGCAAACAAAAGGACTAAACTGCTGCCCCACTTCAGAGCCTCACAGTAACCTTCGATGTGCAGCTGAAGAATTCGGGCTCCGTTTTATCCAAAAAAGTGTTAAAGGTGTGTTTTTAGGGTTTTTACCAAATTAGCGTCTCCTTTAAACTGAACATGTCCTGATAACTGTACAACTAAAAACAAAACAAGGTTATCTCGATGTAAATCTTCAAAGAAGTTCTTCTCAACACCATCCTTCATTTGAAGCTTCATTTGTTCATATTTTCTTTTTAAAGATCCAGACGTTCTTGTATTTAAATGTCCTTTTGAGGGTTAGTTTCCAGATCTTCCTGAAGGACAGTGTTGTTGTCTCTCATGTTCAGTCCAGTCTCTGTACCTGAGCAGTTCTCCAGATCTTCCTGAAGGACAGTGTTGTTGTCTCTCATGTTCAGTCCAGTCTCTGTACCTGAGCAGTTTGATAGTTCTGTGTTGGTTAATCCACACAGTGATCTACGCCTGAACCTTCAAGCAGAACAAAGCGTCTAACTTCAGACATGAAGCAGTGAAGGAACAGGAGCAGATGATTCCAGATGATCAGGTGATTCATTTACTGCTGATGCTGAACGCTGAGTAGAACCCCTTTATCTAGAACCTTATATCTTTAGGGATTTTGAAATATAAGAAAACATTTCTGGGATGGAAAAATCAGTGGAGATCAGACCAATGGGACTATTTTTCTTTCCAAAGGCCTCTTTTTTAATTTACAGAGAAGTTGAATTTTTTTAGCCAGATGATTGGCAACTCCGGCTTCCTCGGTCAGACACAGGAGAGAGCGATACGTACATCATTAACGCCTCTCATGAATATCACAAACGCGTGATTGCAGCCATCATAAGCCATTCATTATCATATCTAATTCATGGATCTGAAGGGCCCCACTTTAAAATCAGCCCGTGACCGCGACACCATGGGCAGCGGAGTGGCTTTGAAAGCCCTGTTACTGAATATGTAAAGCAGGCTTTTTAAACCGCACCTCATTCAAGTTTCAGACACCGGCGTCGGGCCTTCGCAGGGATGTTTTTCTCACTCTTGTAAAAAAAAATAAAAGCCAGAGAAAGGTGAAAATTCAAGATGCACCATTAGCTCTGAATGCCTTTCTGAAAGTGAAGAAGTGCGTCTGAGCAGGAAAGAAAGAGGAAAGGAATATGTGCGACAAATGAAACAGGTTTCAAAAAAGAGAAGAAACCGGGCCTCAATAACGGCATCGTAATCGCTCGATTAAACTCCATTACCTGATTAACAAGTTCATTGACTCGAACGTCCTTTCTCAGTAATTTGGCAGTGATTTGGTTTGCAGGGTAATAAGGACTGGATTCTCCTTCTGCTTCCTCTTACAGTAAAGCCTGTTGAGCGTCTCCACTGAACAACTGCGTTAACTGCTCAATAAAGTGTTTAAAGGCTTCCCTGTTTGTCTTCAGTTTCTTAATAAAGCACTTTATGATCCCCGCTAGGCTTTTTGTGGGTTCCGTGAAGTCTACTTTCATTTTTAGCTAGGCAGCGGTGGCCTAGTGGTTAGGGAGTCGGCCACAGGGTCCGAAGATTGTGGGTTCAAACCCCTTACCAGTAGGTTGCCCTGAGGTACCCTTGAGCAAGGTACCGTCACCATCACTGCTTTAACTGATCACACAAATGAGAGGTTTTGGAGCTGAATAGGATAAACATGCAGTTTTAGAGAGACAAACATGCTGTGATGTTAGGTTGAGGTTTGTGAGTAACTTGGGTTAGCAGTGGTCTTGTGTGCAGAAGGTCCCAGATCCCAGACCAGTAAACTTCCCTGATGTACCCTCGAGCAAGTTACCGTCCCCATCACCGCTCCCCGGGTATTTGATATGGCTGACCACTGGCAGAGGTTTTATATGATCATTTTACAAAGAAGAAAATGCAAAAAAAAAAATGATTTAAAAAGAGTATAGAAATTGGAAAATGACATAATTAAAAAAAACATGAGAATAAAAACCAAACTGAACATAAATGAGAATAAGGTGCTGTAAGAGGACAGAAATACAGTCGAGTGGACACTATATGAAGCTGAGCTGGCTGGACGGGGACATTTTCAGGCTGGATTTGAAAGCATACGTCTGCCGGTTCGATTCAAGACTCTATGATTAGTCTTTTTCTTACACCGGTCAAACTGACCTGTTCCAGACTATCTGAGAGTTCTGCTGGGCTCAGATATTACCGATATGTGACCTACACCATTAAGCAACTTCTAGACCAGTAGCACTTTGTACAGATTACTCTGTAACATACAGGGAACCAGTGTAAAGAGCCATCCAGATTCAAATTCTTAAAATACATAATTCAAATGTAAAATAAAAGCACATATCCAAACTCCCTATAGGGTTTTACGACACTTAAATCATTGCTGAAGTCCTAATTGACCAGAAAATTGTCTGCCTAATAAAAAAAAAACAGTCCTCAACCCAACAAAACTTCTCAGCCAATCAAAAACAGTCTGTGTTAAATGTATGGATGAGATTACAATCACGAAAAATGAAACTGGACTGCAAGTGCACTTGAATGTATTAAACCATTTCCAAGGTTCAGACACATGAGTGGGTAACATGCAGGCAGGTGGTTATGATTTGCATATGCTAACGTAAATTGTCTAAGAATTAGACCCTTCAAATAATCGATTTGGATGTTGCTGATTGGTTAATTGTCAAGCCTTTCCTGAACTAAATTGACTCAATTAGACCAGGGTTCTATAGAACTGCTCTAATTGACTATATTTCTGAAAACGGTGACCCAAATTGAGTTCTTCTTCACTCCATTCGTCATAATCTCCAGCAAAATCTGCACCGTGATGGAGTACAGTCTATACCATAGCTTCAACATCTCCGCTTCTCCTTTTCTTTACATTTTACACTCCATGTTTTTAACCCTTGAGCATCTTTTATGGATTTCCATTGCTGTTTAGCTCACGCAGTGGGCCGAAAGCAGCTCTGTGGACGTGCCAAAGGTGTTCAGCTAAATGGTGCTTATTTGAAAGCGAGACGCCTGTTAACATACAGCAGGTATAGAAACGAGGGCAAGAGGTCCCACTTAACAGCCTTTTCTCCACCTACAGCACTCTAGCAAAGCCCGTTTTCTAATCAGCAAAAGAAAGCAATTAGCACCACTCGGCACATATTTTCATGTGACTGAATCAGGAAGACATCCAAGTATATGACCGTGACACATTCCCTCCAGCCGCAGGGGGGTTGTTTGGTGTTTTACCTTCTAAGAACCAATTTGTCTGAAAAATCAAAGCAGATGTGGAATTTGTTCTAGTCTTCTCATCTTTGCTCTCCAAGACCACTATATTGAATGAAGACGCTTGATTATGGGAGGAAGGGAGGTGGCTGAGAAAGATTACACTCCTGTTTCCTTTTGAAAATCCAGATTTACTGACTGACCGAGCTGTGCAGCCTGTTCGGACCAAGGCAAATACTGAAACATCCGCTGTGTTTATGTGCAAGTCCTCTAAGATGCGCTCATGGGCTCCAAGATGAGATTTAAATCCTGATCAGAAATCAAATTATGCTCAAATGACATTTTTTACATGTCTGTCCCAAGCTTTAAATATTTTATTTGCTTTTTCTGAAAAAATAGTTATCCAGTGATCAGTTACCCAAAATAAAAGTCATCCAATGATCAGTTACCCAATATGGAGGTCATCCAATGATCAGTTACCCAAAATAAAAGTCATCCAGTGATCAGTTACCCAAATGGAGGTCATTCAGTGATCAGTTACCCAAATGGAGGTCATCCAGTGATCAGTTACCCAAAATAAAAGTCATCCAGTGATCAGTTACCCAAATGGAGGTCATTCAGTGATCAGTTACCCAAATGGAGGTCATCCAGTGATCAGTTACCCAAAATAAAAGTCATCCAGTGATCAGTTACCCAAATGGAGGTCATTCAGTGATCAGTTACCCAAATGGAGGTCATCCAGTGATCAGTTACCCAAAATAAAAGTCATCCAGTGATCAGTTACCCAAATGGAGTCATTCAGTGATCAGTTACCCAAATGGAGTCATTCAGTGATCAGTTACCCAAAATAAAAGTCATCTAGTGATCAGTTACCCAAATGGAGTCATTCAGTGATCAGTTACCCAAATGGAGGTCATCCAATGATCAGTTACCCAAAATAAAAGTCATCTAGTGATCAGTTACCCAAATGGAGTCATTCAGTGATCAGTTACCCAAATGGAGGTCATCCAATGATCAGTTACCCAAAATAAAAGTCATCTAGTGATCAGTTACCCAAATGGAGTCATTCAGTGATCAGTTACCCAAATGGAGGTCATCCAATGATCAGTTACCCAAAATAAAAGTCATCTAGTGATCAGTTACCCAAATGGAGTCATTCAGTGATCAGTTACCCAAATGGAGGTCATCCAATGATCAGTTACCCAAAATAAAAGTCATCTAGTGATCAGTTACCCAAATGGAGTCATTCAGTGATCAGTTACCCAAATGGAGGTCATCCAATGATCAGTTACCCAAAATAAAAGTCATCTAGTGATCAGTTACCCAAATGGAGTCATTCAGTGATCAGTTACCCAAATGGAGGTCATCCAAAAAACAGTTACCCAAAATAAAAGTCATCCAATGATCAGTTACCCAAATGGAGTCATTCAGTGATCAGTTACCCAAATGGAGTCATCCAATGATCAGTTACCCAAATGGAGGTCATCCAAAAAACAGTTACCCAAAATAAAAGTCACCCAGTGATCAGTTACCCAAATGGAGGTCATCCAATGATCAGTTACCCAATCAGTCACCTGGTTATCAGTTACACAAAGATCCAATAACCAGCTACTTGAACATCAGTCTTCCACTGAGCAATTGCCCAAACTTCAGTTACCAAGAGCCAAGCTGTGCACACATACCAACAAAATTCAAACTGCTCCATCACAACTAACCAGTAGCTCAGTTCCCAGTCTGTCCTTTAGTAAAGCCACCCAACATACAACAGACTTGTTCATATTTAATTCTTTTTTTTTTTAAGAAAATGCCACATGATGATGAAACTACTGGGTAAGAAAACTTGCTCTGGCTCTTGATGTCATGAAAATTAGTCCCAGTTGATCTCCACTCTCACAAAGTGCACAGGAGGAGCTCCTGAAAGTAGCTTCAGGCAAAATGATTCCTCTCTGTGGCAGTATGCAACTTCATTGCTGCTTTCTTCATTGTTGCCGGTCGAAATACAAACCTTAAAGCTTATAAATAACAGTGTGCAACAGGACCAGACACTCCGTGGCACAGCACTGTCTCACTGTGTAATGCTTGTGCTGATCATGGAGGCATAATCCACACCCTCAGACTCAAATGAGTTCATTACCACACAACCCAGGACATAATAAGCAGGAGAGGGAGTGAGACGGAGGGAGATCTCCTCAGCCAGGCAACCAGGAACCAGATGGAGCTCAATTAGAGCCATTATTACTCATAACAAGACAAGCAAATGCTCTTCAGAGACTCGGGTCAATGCTGTGCATCTATACACGTCCACAGGGTCTGAGAAGAGCTACAATTACTGATTAAAATGATACAAAAAGATACACATCTGAAATGCCAGGGGTTAAGATAAGCCTATTTGTTTGCCGTATTGCTCGGTTTATTGCTTTCACACACTGGGTTTCCAGGAGTGCGTTGAGATGCAATTGCAAGAACTGGAACAGTAAAAGGGATCTGTGATTCATTTCATTATTTTCTTTCAGCACTACGCTTTTTTATTTTTGGAAAAGAGCCTAAATCAAAGAAATGCTTATCTCCAGCAATAGGTGGCCCCTGCCTGGACAGAATCCAGCATGCGAGATAAATTTCATGGCCGTCCACAGGGTGGGGAAAATAAAGGGTCGGCCAATATTTCCTGTTGGGTTGTGGAGGGAGGCGCTTTGACACAGTTTCCTGCAGTGCAGATTCGCTCTGCCTGCCAGCTCAGTGTCCGATGTAGCCCAGAGGCAAAGGCGTGTGGTCGGCGATTGGTTAGCCTGGCCAAAGCGCTGACCAAGAGGAGCTCAGTGTAATGAAGACGATGGGGCTGGACTAACTAACCGTGTCCCCTCAGCTGCTTCAGTTCAAGACTTAAGCCAGACACGGTTGCAGTTTGGGTCACCTTGTAAAATTGGCACGACTGAGGCTGGCCCAGGATTGGCTCACGATCAGACTTGCATGACAAATTCAAATGTCCGATACAGAAAGTGGGGCAGAAATCAGAACTGTTTTCAGTAGAGTTCAGCAGCAGTGGGACTGGGGCACCAGTGGCCTAGTGTTTAGTGTTTCAGAAGGTCGTGGGTTTGAATCCCAGACCAGTAGGTTGACCTGAGGTCTCGCTGAGATAGGTACAGTCCCCATCACTGCTCCACGGGCGCTGCATATGGCTGCTGGACAGCGTGTGGCTTAAATACAGAGGTTGTAATGTGTTGCGGTTCACTGTGCGCTGTGTGTTCATAACTACGAATATAGTCACCTAAACCAATTAACCAATCAACCAATTAACCAAAACCTTCTTCTTCTTCTTCTTTTTCTTTCGGCTGCTCCCGTTTAGGGGTCGCCACAGCAGATCAGCTGTCTCCATTTCCCAAAACCACCTAAACCAATTAACCAATTAACACTATACAAAAACCTGCAGAACCAGCAGAAGCTGTTGAGGTACGACTAGTTAAAATAATCCAGATATATCTGACTGAACATTAACTTTCTGTTATAATTTGAGGATGTTTTTTTTTTTTTTTCCCTTGAACAGATACTACCACAAGTTCCTGATATCTGTGCTGATGCTCTATTGGTTTGGGCTTGCCTGGTTTGCTGAAAATAGAGATACTGCCACCAAAAGACTCGTCCTGTGGAGTCCCACAGATCGGCAGGTCCCAGATCAGCCCTGAACACACCCTCCAACTGAGAGCGAGCAGTCGGCACCAAGCTGTTTGTACAGGAGCCACAGAGGAACTGTAATTATTTACCCCAGCCCATGAAATCTTCAGCTGCCATCTGCTACATGTCAGTGTGCAGTCACTCCTTACTGCTTTAAAGGGCCGTGTTCAATCATATTCCTATTTAATGTGCCATCTGTCCTGTTCATACATGTGTGTGGCTCCTAATTCATTTTTAAACAGGCTGTTTTTGTCACTATGCCTTTAAGAGATGTTTAACATATGCAAATGAGTTCATATGTAAATAAGCTCAGTTCTGATTGGCTGTCTGAAATGAAACAAGCAATCTGGGCTGAAATGTTCACAACAATCTGTGTTCACACTTAAAACCTGCAGCTGTTACTATCGAATATGTGGATTCTTATCAATATATCGCTTAAATAGTTCAACAAAACATTCAAACTGCCGGTAAAGTGTTTCAACCCACAGCGTTCAGGTTATTCGCTCGCCAAGCGATCCCACACCTTTGAGCGTCCTATTAATCCTTTTCATTCATGCAAATGTGCTCATGGTTGTGACATCACAACCATGAAACGTTCCAATGGGGCTGTGAATGGCGGTGAATGGCTCGCCATTGAAACGCACAACGCAACGAAATTCATCCTCTGCGTTTCACCCATGCACACACGTGCAGCAGGGGGTAGCTATTGAAAGCGCCCGGGGAGCAGTGACGGGGACAGTACCTTGCTCAAGGGTACCTCAGGGCAGCCTACTGGTGAGGGAATCGAACCCACAGTCTTCCGATCTGGGAAAACTCCCTCACCACTAGGCCTCCGCTGCCCAGTGTGAAGTGAATGTGAAGTGAAAGTGAAAGTAAGCAGCCGTTGGATACTTCACAAGGTATAAGTTCTATATTTAAAAAAAAGGAAGCCGAACGTCTGTGTATGGACGAGAGAAAGACGAGAGCGGTGGGGGGGTTTGGGTTCTGCTATGAAGAGATGGACACGTTGACTTATTTAACGCTGCAGGTAGGCGCTCTCTTAACGTATCGTTCCGCTCAAATAGAATAAGATCAATATTCATCCTTCCTTCTCATTTCCTCCGAGCCTCCTGAGGGAAGAATTACAGTTTTTTATGGCTGCGAGAAAATCACTTTGGTGCCAGAGCCGTGCAAGAGAACAAATCACGGCACCTGCCAAAGAGAGAAAGAAAATAAAATAAAACCCGTGGTGAACGTTTCTGTTATTCTTCCACCATCACCATGGAGAGAAGACGAAAGCGAAGAGAGCCAACGCTAATGTCACATGCCAGAGTACAAGCAATTACGCTGCTTATTGTGAAGCGAGTGCTGAAGCGCGTATTAATTTTTCGAGTGTTCAGAACCTGATTATTAACCTTTAAGAGCTGAGAGTTGACTTTCATTTTGTACAAATTTAATCACATATTAAGTTACATCATGAATCACATTTGGATTACTTACAGTACGCAATGCAGCTTTGGGCCCTCCTGGGTGGTTCGACAACAAAAACAGACAAGAATGCAAAAATGTTGATAAAATACGATAAAACAGGCGTCTCCACAGTTTCCACTTCTTCACGTCCTCTCTCACCACGTCCATAAACCTGCTCTTTGTCCTTCCTCTTCTCCTCCTTCCTGGCATCTCCATCCTCAACATCCTCCTCCTGATGTACTCCTCGTCTCTCCTCTGGACGTGTCCAAACCAACACAACCTTGCCCCCAAAACTTGGTCCAACCCGAGCTGTCCCTCTAATATACGTATTTCTAATCCTGTCCATCCTCGTCACTCCTGACGCCAATCTCTCCATCTTTAACCCTGAAACCTCCAGCTCCGCCTCCTGTCTCTTCATCAGCATCGCCGTCTCCGATCCATACAGCATAGCTGGTCTCACTACCGTCCTGTAAACCTTCCCTTTCGTTTGATATGAAATAAGATGAAGCATTCAATTTGAATTCCATCCTCTTTTCTAAATCTGGTATGAATGGAAAGCTGTGAATCTGTATTCTCTCACTGATTTCTCGGCATGTTTCAGGGAGCTATGAGTGAGACAACACACAACAAAACAACAGTTGATAGTAAATAAATAGAAAAACTAAGAAATGCGTAATAAATGACCAACACCACTAATGTTTCTTCATTTTCCTAGCCTAAGCTCACAGTTGGGACTCAAGCACTGCTTTAAAACGGGCTTTTAAAGCACTCACTCACTCTTTTTCTCACCTGCTTGTGCTGATTAGGATCACGGGTCGTGAAAGTGAAAGTTTTTTGAAAGATAGCGTGCAGTGAAAAACAACAAAATACATACTAATTATTCAACACGCTCACGCCGTACAGCAGCGACGGGCAGCCATATCCAGTGCCCGGGAGCAGTGATGGGGACGGTACCTTGCTCAAGGGCACCTTAGGGAAACTTTCTGGTCTGTAAATCCTGAGGCCTCGTCCCTAAACGCTAGGCAACCACTACTTGCTGTTGAAGTTATTTTGGGCTTTTAAGGGTTAAAATCAGTGTGTTTGTGTGAAACAGAAGCTCCAGAGACTCAAACACTCAGAGTTTCAATTAGAAGAAGAAAGCAGGGCCTGATCCCTCATTCGCAGCTTTAATTGCAGGAGATCAATAAGCCTAGACAATGGGTATGAGCACACACACACACACACACACACACACACACACACACACACAACCATGTCCAAATCTTTCTCTCTCTCTTCCTTTTTCTTCTTTTTGTCTCTCTCTTTCTCATCTTTCTCGTTCCACGCCATTTCCTTCATCTCTCTCTCCGCCTCCTCACTCACTCTCTCCTTTTCTCTGCCTTTACTTTTTTAGTCTTTTGCTCTCGTCTTCTCTCATATTCTCTTGTATATTCTCTTCCCCCTCTCTTTTTCTCTGCTCCTGCCGATTTCATTTCTCTCTCTCTCTTTGTTCTTTCTT